>JASMMZ010000005.1:29502131-29696507 GCA_038502455.1 Anisogramma anomala
TTTTTTTTTTTTTTCATTTTCTTCATATCTATTCAAGTTTTATTAATCTAAATATCAAAGAAACATCCTAAAATTTCGGACCCAAACATGTGTTTTTTCATTATCCTTAAAAGGATTTTCAATAAATGTCTTTTTTTATTGGCTAACAAACATTTCATCAATATCTTAATCGATTTCAACGAATTGAACCAAGCCTTTCCACGTCTTATTAAATCATTTTAAAACATTTATATAAACAGAATATTGAATTTATGGACCTAGATCATTTTTTTGCAATATCGATATTATCTTGATGAATACTCAAGTTTCCAAAGTTTTTATATGTTGAGTTAAATATGAGAAATTTAATTTTCTTCATGATTCACCGACTATCAACTTTATAATTTGGAACCACATTTCAATATTACTTCATTTCATTTTCCAGAAACATAACCAAGTGATTGAATATGAAATTGCACAAAGGAAATTCATTGAACGTTTTTAAACGTAAATACTTTTCTGTCAACAAATTTATCTCATTTACTTAATTCTTTTTCTTAGCGGACCTAATTTACGTTGATAATTTTGATATGAAGTAGATTACTTATTACATTTTCTCTTAAATGTGTCGTGGAAATCAAGTAGTATAATTTTTAGTAAGAGTTATACTGATCTTTATCATGATAATAATACCTGTTGAATATGTATAGGTTCATTCCTCGTAAACAAAAACTATTATCCTAGCATCTACTTCATACTAATTGTAAGAAGGGTTATGTTATTGGTGTAATAAGACGTAAAGAAGAATAATCATAGCCTAACGTTATTTGAATATATCATTTTTCGAAGGTTTTACCACATAATATGAATTATTTACGATATAAGTTAAAATAGATATTTCCATATAAAAAAAATCTGATTTCGTATATTAATTTACTATAATTTCTAGCCAGGTATAATGAAATTTCACGTTTGAATTTTGTCATTTATCACTTAGTCTATTAATATCACCTTTCTATTATTGGTTTTTCGAAATTAAAAACCAATTCCTAGAAAAATTTCATGACATAGTAATTTATATAAAGATTATCCATATTATTTATATATTGTTATACATGAAACTCTTTATAAGAAGATGTTAAGTTATAGCTAATATCTAACTCTTCATTAATAAATTTAAATACTATTCCTAAACCATTCCTTTCAATATGGTCCGCAACGTAACTAACTTCAATTTCTTTTCATTATTGCTTTTCAAGATATTTATGCAATCGAGTCCCTGTATATATCGTTAGATATATTCACGCTAGTTCATTCTTTATGATACAATACAAATGAGAGTGAATAATCGTCATGGTAGTGTAATATTTAAATGTAGTATTGTAAATCAACTGTCCTATCAAGTAAGTTGACTATACTGACTGCATACTGACTGAATTGTTTGTTGGTTGACTGTATTTATAATAAATTTAAGTACAGTATGTTCCCACCTTAGACTAGGACACGTGCCACAAAATTGACCATTCAAATTAGGAAGTAGTCCGGCTAGCAGTTTGCCAAACCTTGAATATTATATCTACTACTTAGCTAAACAATATTACTATTACTTCGACAGCGATTCTAATCGATAAACTTGCAAAGTTTGAAGGTTTATGATTGGTAAGAACTATTAATCCTTATTTATAATTATTAGTTTAAGCACAAATTAGTTAAGTATAAAATGAATATATTTTTAGGTTACGGTTTATGAAAAACTATAGTAGAGGATATATTCTTACGAAAAGCTTTTATAACTTTCGTTTGTTCTTAAATTAGTAAGTTGTGATTAATTTTAAGCTGCATCGGTCTTTACGGTAGCTCATAGATGGTGGCGGTATTGCTATTATTGAAAACACCAAGAAATCTCTATTGAACTTTTTTGATGATAAAAGTTGAGATTAACCGTTAAAGGTCACAAAAATCATCAATTTAGCAAACGACTAAATAAGTGCTACTACGGGTACTACTACTGTAAATTTCATATCACAAGAACTATTAAGGTCGATAGCTTATATCCACAAATACAAACGACAACAAACCTTTTGGTTTAACCTTTATATTAGTGTTTTTCCCTTTAAATAATAACATCGTCAATCTTATACGTTACCAAACATATCCAGAATGTTACCTTGAGCGAAAATACCGATAATCGACAATAGCGTTAAATAAGCTATGTTTGGCGACTTTACGGCAAATCGTTAAGTTCTCATGCTCCCAAATCGTCAAATCCCCTTCAAAGTTCCTTTGTCTAAACTTATCAGTTAAGATAGCACCAAATTAATAATGGATTAGGTTAATTGACGCTTGAAGAATTATTTGATGAAAATATCACTGAAAAGATATTTGGATTGGAAACATTGAAAAATCTTCAACTAAAAGCATCTGACCAATTATATTAGTAAATATATATTGGACACGGACTCCAATGAATATTTCAATTGCGACACCAGCTTCTTTTAAGACTTTGGTGAACTATTGAATAATTGAGAAGTAAAAGATGATTTAACGTACGATCAAAGCCAAGTTGAAGGCAGAGTTTAATCGTAGAGGTATTTACGTCCCCAAAAAGACCCTATTGATATTAAAAGAGACTTTTTTTGAATTGGATTAACTTGCAGATTATTCTTTAGATTTTCGACTTTAAGACTTTCAACTTCAAGACTTTCAATATTAAAACCTATGATAAAAAGGTAAAGAAAAGGGAGTTAATGACTACAAGCGCCCTAATATACGTTTCAAGGTACTACCACCCCCTAATCTCTCGTTAAGTCAAACCTTTAACCCCGTTAATAACAATTCTTTACGCACCGACGACGAAGAACCAGTTAATTTGTCCGATAGTTTAGTACTATTCCATGATAGTATGCAGTACGCGTTTGGTCGGGGTAGGGTATATGAACCAGTGGCCGTCAATATAGTAGGAGGAATTGACGTCGGCCTCATTGAATTATTGATTTAATAAAATTGGTAAGTTCTTTAAATATTACCTTCAATCATCATGTCTCTTAAGATGAAGCTTTCCACAACAGATACGCTTCCACATGTACTCTTACCAGAGTTCTTACTATTGAATTTTACCCCTAGAATTAGGTTCCTAGAAACTATCACTACTATAGCGACTTTAAAGTACTAAAAATCATTATCGATGATTGTGACAATTAATGTAACCTTTCCTCTACACTTATCAAGATGGTGAACCTCAATTACAAACTCTTCACAAACTTTGCGAAAATTTTAAATGATGTAAAGAAGTATGACGGCAAGCGTTACAACTTATTCAACATGAAGATAATTATATTTCTCCATATGTGTAATTGGATATAAGTTTCTTTCTTAAGTTTTTATTTACTACTTAAAAGAAGTTTTATGTGTTACATTAAGAATTACTACCTAACTTTTTTCATTAAGATAAAAACCTTTCGTGTGACTTATAACGGTATGGAAAGTCACTTCTAATAAGGTGTTCACTCTGCGTAATTTCATACGGATAAAGCTACTAAGAAGTGGATAACGATAATAATTAAGAAAAAAGAGGAAACATCAATTGATATCTTTAACGAGATATTTTATAAGTTGATATTATACTAGTAAGCCATGGAAAAAACACAATGGAAAAAACACATGTTATCGAGGTTACACTGCGCAAGCAGATACGGATAGCTGTTACCAAAGTTAGCGGGTTTGAATATACCCTATAACTCCTAGACGCTACCCGTAAAAGCTTCTCTAGTCAGTTGATTTTTTTTTTTTTTTTTTTTTCTTTTTTTTTTTTTTTTCGATTTTGATAGCAAGTATACTAAATTCTGTTGGTATATAACTTTATGATAATAACTGTCTCGACTGGAATGACGAATATTTTACGATAACGCATTACATTTATCGTAAGTATGGAAGACTCTATCGTTTATGATTTGGTTCTAAGTCTTAAGATTGGAAGCTATAGCGATATTATAGTTAGCAAAAGTGGTAAGATTTCAACGGATTTATTAACCGGAAGTATTATCGTTGTAATAGTAGGAAGTGGTGTTTGATTTGTAGCAAGTGTAGTTATAGATTAACTCGTCACCCTCCGGCTAACCACTATAAACAATAAATGGTATATTACACATAACACCTTGTTATTTCAGGGTAAATTATTGAGATCTTATTATAAATTTCGAAAGAAAAATTTTCATTGATAGTAATGATATATTAGAACAAGATATAGAGTATATAGATACTTCTTTTGAAACAATTTGATGATTAGGTAACTGTGCATTTTTGTCCCTTTTAACCCCAAAAAACCACTTAATTTGCCTTAATAATCAATTTTATAATCCCTTATACATACTCAACTTCCATGCTCATTACATAGATTACATGATTTAAGGTATTATATCAGATAAAAATGTTATAAAATATTTCATTGGAGGCTAAAAGCAGTATATAATATTACGACGAAAAATCAATAGAATAACGGAAATTAATTGTTACAATTCTGGTAAACCTAGAGTTGACTCTGGCTTAAGCGAATAATTTTCGTTCTTGTGATCGATGACTAAAGAACCAATCATTAAGCTAATTACGTTTTACATTCTCAAATTATCTACCCACTTTTTCCTTTTTCTTAGAATACATAAAGATCATTGGTATTAATTTTGATGTTAATTTTAACGAACTAGTTTAGAACGGCTTTAGGTTCCTTTTCGCTTCCTGATGGAGGCATCTTTAATCGTATTTTCAAGGCACATGAGCAACACTATTAAATATAAAGGAGTTAGATATGTGTTAATTTCACAGGCGTTTTAATCTCCTTTCCGTCGACAATCTGTACAATGTTTTTAAGTCGGAAAAGTTTGAAAATTTAGAATACTTTGCTTGGTAAACTATTAAAAAACTTTATTATTATTACCAAACATATGTCTAAGCCCACCGAAGGTTTGAGTTTACACTGAAAAAGGATAAAGAGTTTAATTATAAAATTTGATTCATGTACTTTACTTGGATAACAAGCGTGTTTCCTATGTTGTAAAATCGGCAGCTTCATTTAATAGCTTCAAACTCTTTAAGTTCGTGTCAGTGAAAGATGCCCGGAAAAATTTAAGGATATTGTAAATTAATAGGTACCAAGGCCCATTAGTTGTCGTTGTCCTTAACGTTAATAACAACTCTATAGCCCCAGGTTTTTAAATATATACTCAAATAATTAGGATTTTATGTAAATAGGTACCTATTAAATTTTATTAAAGCATTGGAAAAAATGAAATGATATACGTATTACTTGGCGAAACGTATAGAATCTTGACCCTATAGATTGAAAGTATTACGAATTAGTAGAGACGCCTTTATAAGGCGGTAAATAGTTTTAATGATATTATGGGTCCTAATAGCTTATTACCAAAGTTGTTGGTTTTAGGATTATATCCGCATTTGATAAGTGAATACTTGTCATTAGTAAGTATACAAAAAAGATTTGTGGCATATGCTAAGGCTATAGAAAAAACTACGAAAAAAGAACGTTAACACATTAACTTAATAATAACCTTAAAATCAGGAACGGCCTTAAGATAATCGACGTGTTTTTTACTATTATAAAGAGACGTTTAGGTAGATTTAAAGCCAGCTAATGAGACAGATTATTTAAGATTTTGAGTATCGACAATACTATAGAAGTTATTAATACTGTCAACGGTTTTATAACGTTTCATATAACTTAGGTTAAACCCTACATTAAACTAATCAAAGATGATGATAACGATAATGATAAAGATCCGTAAGCTTTAAGAATTATCTAATATAATCCTTCCTTTATGTAATCGATAAGCCGATAAAACATCGACAATACATCCAATTATTCAAAAAGAGGAAACCTTAATGATAAGGAACATATATTGGGTTAGATTTATAATACTACTTGAGTTAGCAGAAAGAGAAGAATAATCTAGACTTATCCATTAATCTTCGTATATAAGGCATTATTAAGACCTTGGGAAAGCCTTCTGAATAAACCGATACAGTTAAAGTTAATAGATTTTTGTTCGATAAATTGTATAATTCGTGTTTAAACGCGACTTTAACTTTGAAAATCTCAATGTTACAATCATGAAGTCGAGGCATTTTAATGAGGTTAAGGGTAAGATCATGGGAAGACCATACGAATAGTCACATTGATTCACTTCAAAATATGGTGAAAAGGGGGAAGACCACATTCTTACATAACCCTAACCAATTAAAAGATTTGTTAATGTTCACTAATAGTATCAAGAACAAGACTATTTACTGAAAATAATAAGAAATTTACCCTTAATAGCCGTAATACTACCCAAACGTATATGAAATTAGCGACTAATTGACAAATGATTATTTTTCTTAAATTATTGCAAGAATTCCGTGACCAGTGCCTACCGGAAGAAGCTTATATAATACATTGAGCTATTTTATCATTGAGTTAAAGCAGACAATTACTTTTAACCTATGCATCGTTTTTTAAATTGAGGTTAGATATGAAACTTTGAACTTATAATCTGGTTTTATACATTACGTAAAACTAAAATTTTAATTCAGTGAGTATGTTAATTGATAATACCTTTTTCGTTATACTAACTGGCATTGAAGTACAGAAACAACGTATAATTAAGGATCTGAAGTTTTGGAATTATAGGTCGATTACAACCTTACTAAATGGAAAATAACTAGATTTTGAAAACTTGTTATTCTGTAAGAAAGGTATTAACTATATCAATATTTACCTTGACTTCCATCAAAAAGGAAAAAATATTAATTAGCCTACAATTGATAAAAATAACATAGCTAGAGCTCAAAACCATTTTAAGTAAAACACTCGTACCAATTATATTGCGATTTTATGTTAACTCGTAGTATTTTACAATTTTTCATGACGGTATAAAGTGAAATGTAATGAATAAGAACTACGATCGATCAAATAAAAAATGTAACCAGCAAATGAAAAACTTGTATTGTATAACTAGGATGATTAAAATTAACTTGTCTAGTATTGAATCAATAATATTCATAAATTGATTTTTTTTCCAATAACACTAACATAGCGTTCAAATCGGACGGACTATAACCATTATGAATAAGGATAGATTATAGGAAAACCAGTTTGTCATTATAGGCAAACTAATCCATTGGATATTCATGAAATTTGAAAGGATGACCTGAAACGTGTTCACGTCGGAAGTCTATGGTATAATGACCGGCTTTATTGTAGTCATAGTGATATGGAAAACCTTTAATATCATTACCAAGTAGTTAAAGATTCCATCTTTCCCGGTCGTACTTTATACCGAGTCGAAAAGCCTATTTGAATACCGTTCAAAATGAAGAATAACTAGCGAAAATCACCTGATATTCAAGGCATTGATACCTTGCAAAGTTTATAGAGGCTAGGAACTTAAGGAATTTAAATAAGATGATGGAAGAAATAACCTGACGAGCATTATAAAAAAATTAGCCCTGAATTAGGCGTTAGAAAGGTTGGTGAATAGCAATAAATTCACTACATATACCAAGGGTTATGTAAAGATATCGCCTGGTAAAATTAGGTCACGTAATAATAAGTAAGGTGGAAAGTAGGAGCAACCTGGCTAATTGAATGACTGTCAGAGAATTAAAGCCAATAAAATTGACTGGCACGGTTAAATTGTAGGTTAATATGAGTTTATGACACAGGACTTGTTTACGGAAGTTAATAAAATCGGAAACGGAAACTTTGTTGCAGAAGAAGTAATTAAAGTTAATTTAAATGCGTAATATACAAGGGTCTAGCCAGTTGATTAGGAGGCACTTCAAAGGCTACCGCAAATAAATGGTCAACTACACTAGCGTACACACAGAAAACAAAAAGCCGCCAGGATTGTAATAGTAGTAAATTGCAATATAGTCAATTAACTGTACTATCAAGTAAGTTAACTGTAATAACTGCAAGTTAACTGTATTATTTGTGGGTTGACTGTATTAACTATAAAGTTAAATTCAGTATATGTCCACTTTGAACTAGGGCATGGGCCAAGCAATTGGCTATACAAATTAGTGTGCAGACTAGCTATCAGTCTGCCAAACCTCGAACAATACATCCACCACTTCACAACGCAATACTACTGTTACTTCGATCACGTTTTGAATCGATAACTTTGTAATGTCTAAAGACCTATCATTGGCAAGGCCTACGAACGCTAAAAAACCTGTTAGCATATTATGATGACTTTTAATTCTTATTTGCCGTAAAAAGTCCTAATTTGAGTAGTAATAATAAAAGAGAAAAATTAAATGAAAACAAAAGATCCTCAATATAATAGAAACCTTGATAATTCAAGCGTTAAATGTCATCTAGTGAATTTTCTTATTTTCTTCACCCTTTATATATTTATTTATAGTTACTTCAACCCGTTCGACGTTACCGATCAACTTAGGTTTCTGTATTATAATAGACTAGTTTGTTATTTGGTTTTAAATATTTAAAGTTCCTACCACATCATAACAATGCACCTACAGATTAATATATGTAAATTTTGAATGAAAAGGTTTGATGTACGGAAGCTCCGTGGGTAGCAATTCAGTATTTCTTGTTAGGTGTTTAAATTCTGAGTGTTTTGATATTTACATTAGGTCTTGTTGAAAGATATATTAGCGACGGTTTTTACTGGAATTTGGCATTCAATCTCTTCGAGTACAACATATGTCACCGACTTTATAACGGCTGAAATACGGAATAACAAACCAGGCTGCTAAAATTCGATGTTTAAATGAATGCAAAGTCCATATAAATTATTTTACGTTGGGCGAATTTGAGCAGCGTGGTTTCATAATATGAATCTGGGTAAACACCGGGTGCCACCTGCCGGTACAACACAATGATGTGCTTTAGACTCCCTACTTCCGGTAAAACTTTTTGCCAGAGTCATCTTCGAGGTCTCATGATCAATCCCCACAATAGTATTTTAATAGTTGGTATCACTGTGTAGACCGACAGGGTTGAATGCATGGATTTACTTTGTTCCTTTTGGAGTGTAGTAATAGCAGGAACCTTGTATTTATTGCCTATATAGGCTGCACTTACGATTCTACACAGCCTCGGCATGGGCTTAGGGGCTCCATGCGAGTAATGGAACACAAGAAAACATAAAAACAAGTCTATACCGTGGGCTTCCTGACTAATCGGATGTTGCGATAAACCCTGTTGGTTTGTTTTCCGATTAGTCAGGAAGGCTGCGGTATACCTAGACTTCTGTTGGACCCTTTTTTTGGTTGTTTTCTTCCTTTCAACTCAGCCTGCATGAGTATTGTTCTCTTACTTACATTCCCTTCACACCCTTATCTCCAACAAGGTTGGGCCGGAAATAATAAAGGTAACCAGGGTGAAATTTTTAAGCGTAATCTACCAATAGATATTGCTTACTCGTAGACTGTGCACGGAGCTTAATGCATATAAATCGTATGACGACTGACGAGACAACCGCTAGGTGGAGGTCAGCTGTTGTGGAAGCTCCAACACATGTAGCATCAACCAAGCCGAGCATGACACAATTAATTAAACATCTGTTCCGAAATAGATTGCATTCTAGCAAGCAAGGGATGTACTGTGTAAATGCAAACAAGTCGATTATGAAAATGTGGCAGTGAGCCAGACAACGTGGTACCCACAGTAGCTTCTCAAGAGGGATTCATGGCAGCTTCCTTCGAGTTGTGGGGTCGCAGCTCTGGATCTACAGAAACTACCACAAGCGGTATTGATAATACGGAATAGTGGTTCTGGCCACAAAATAAAGGGGAAGACCAGCCTTGGTAGCTCCCCGGACTTAGCTGCACAGTATGGACTGCAGTAATATATTGATTAAAAACATCGTTCTGGCATTCTTCTTGTGCGGGCCTTGATCATCGTCAACCCGGCATGAGGCCTAGGCCGGGATACTCGGATCACATACAATAACATTGAGGGGCAATCTCTTGATCCAAAATTAATTTCATGGTAGTATACTATCAGGTGTTTTTTTTCTTTTGCCTCGGCCCTGTATCCACTCCTTCCCCTTCTCAGCCTTAGTGGATGTTGTGCATTTACTAGCATAGGTATATAGGACCTGCGTTCATTCTGCACGTGGTATATCAACGGAGGTAACAATCGTCCCACTGGTTCAGTTTCCTACGTTCACATCTTCATTGTAATCCTCAATCTCGTTGTCAATCTGCATTTTACTTGCCTGGAGCTCGACCAGCAAAAATGGCGTCAAAGCTGGTACTCTTCGTCCTTTCCGCTCTGCTCGCCTGCAGCGCCATGGGACGTCCCGCTATTCTCACAGAGCTTGAGCCACGGCAAGCCCAACCTGTCCCAGCATTCACCGCCAGCAACCTGAAACAGATGGAGGGTGTGTACCAATCGGCAGAGCGTCGCGTGGTCCTGCTCGACTTCGACGGCACCATCGTGCCCTTCCACCCGGAACCGGCCAAAGCGATCCCCACGGAGGAGAATCTGCGTGCTCTCGGAGCGCTCGCTTCGTCGCATCGTAATACCGTGTGGATCATCTCCGGGCGTCCCAAGGGTTTCCTCGAGGAGTGGTTTGGCAACATCCCGGGCTTGGGGCTCAGCGCCGAGCACGGCACATGGGTAAAGGATCCCCATACTAAAAGATGGGTGTCGGTTGCCGATAAATACAACATGGAATGGAAATACGTTATCGCGGAAACTATGAAATCTTGGTCACGTCACCAACCGAACACGAACACAGAGGTGAAAGACTACTCGTTGAGCTGGCACTACCGAAAAAACGCCGGGGCGGATTATGATGGGCTCGTCGAAAAAATCAACACGCAAATCGAGTCGCACAAGGACTGGGACATTCAAGTCAAACGTGGAAGCTCTGTCATCGAGGTCGTACTCAACGCGGTCTCCAAAGGCAGCATGGTTGAGACTATCATAGATCGAGTTGGGGAAAAGAACCCCGTGGATTTCCTACTTTGCGCCGGTGACGATACGTCGGATGAGGACATGTTCAAGGCTATCCAGAACACAAAGGAATCGAAACTCTCGCCGGCAGGTACATTCTCCTTCTGGGTCAAGCATGACAGCAACACTCGACCGAAAACTCATGCCAAGTGGACACTTTCCCAACCGGACAAACAAGGCGCAATCACTGTGCCTGGAATTCTGTCGAAGCTGTCGAACCTAAAGGACGAGACGCTCTCCATCATTAAAAAACGTGAAAGTTGAAAAGCAAGTGACAGGGAGCAACACAAAATTACTGGAAACGGATTGAACATAGGCAAAGCGGCCGGGAGGGTCGGTTGCTGTATTTGTATTGTATTGTTTAGATTTAATTCAAGGAATAATACTTAAACCATGGAGCACAGCCAGCACATACTCGGAGTCATATCGTGGCTGTGACATATAAAGCCACATCGATGATAGTGGTTGAATAGGAATAATCGAGGGAAAGGAGCAATCGCTTCCAGTTCTCGAATTTCTCTAGCTCAAGGCAACTATAGTGCTCGTTGCGAAAGCATAGCGATAGATGTCCACAATGTGGGAAGGATTGGTAGGTTGCCCACTGAAGGTGTGCTTACCGCGATATGGACAACATCTTCATATTCACTTAGATGGGCGACGGACACGGTTCACCCGGGACTTTGTACTCAATACTTTGTCCAATCTCCTGTCATGGAAACTTTTCATGATATTAACATTAGGGCGAGGTATCTTTATTATGAAGGGTACCCTCAATTCAACACACACCCGATGAAATCGAATTGGTCTATATGGTAAGCAAGAAGTAAAGCCTCGCCATGGCACGTCACGCCATGAGTTTTTATAGAGACTTATCAGCTACGCCCCACTTTAAGAAACCTTTATGGCGTGGCTTCAACGTGGCCGGCCATAAGGGAAAATCCCTAAAAAGAAGCCCATAGCTGCTTAGTAATCACAACGAATTTTTTTTTAAAAATTGGCGTAGCTATAACGTAGCCGGCTCTAAAGGGAAATATATATAGCGTAGTTATAACTTTGATGGCTAAAAACGTACGGGCCATGATGCAATCTGTATTAGAAACGTACAAGCCATTTTACAGTTTGTATTAGTTACGATAACCGTATCACAGCCATATATAACGAATGATAAAAAAATCTTTATGCCGTGGTTATAGTTAGCTATAATATGGCCATAACGAGCATATAACATAGCCATCTGTGGAGAAAAAAAAAAATGATATAACGTAGTTATAGCACATTAGTTATGGGAAAAAACATTTATAGTCTGGCTATGGTGTGGTAAGCTACGAAGAAAAATCCTTATGGCATGGCTATGGCCGGCCATGAGCCACGCCATAAGTCAGCCATGTCATGGCTCTCATGTCATGGCTTTACTCCATGATTGTCAGTCGCTCGCAGGGCCAGTTCAGAGCCAGTTAGTTGTAAGGGCAAGTTGCATGAAAAACACAATGCCTGCCGGGGGACAACTATTGAAGCAAATGGAACTGATATTCGTCTGTTTATTGATTGATGACGACCAAAAGGCAGCTCTTGTGCCCGTGGCAGCCGTAGTCCCGCACCTTCCATCACCAACAACGCCAGCGAAATAAAGCCAAATGCAGACAAGTGCCAGAGCGCATATTTGGCCTTGCCCATCCAATGACAGCCAACTCAGTATGCACATGCGCCAGACAAGACACGGCCAACGGTGTCAACTTCAAGGACGGTCGAACCTCATAGTCCATTCCGGCCGTGGATTCAATGTAAGACACAGTGAGATAGACGTGCGAGGAAACTATAGCCAAATGCACCGTCTCAATATGCCCTCTCTTTACTCGCAACCGAAGCCGACTTCGGGGCCGAGGATTGCACAAACAAGGACAACAGCCAAGTCTATGGACCTATGTCAACTCCGTGGGACACAAATATCGAAGTGGCAAGGCTATGGCGGCCGGGCACACGAGCAGGCAGGGAAAATGGCGGCACAACAAGCCGTTTTGGATGAAGTTTCTTGCGTTGCCGGTATACACTCAGACTTCTATTTTTCTGTTTTGGAGGATAAGACCTGCGCGTGTGCAACAGTTTGTAACGGCAGCAGGCACGGCGAAATAGCCAAGCAGATAGAACGACTGACTGTCGCCGGGGTTGTAATTGTGAGGATAACAATCTGAGGATCCCAGGAAAACTTGCCGACATTGTTGTGTGGTGGCTACCTTTTCTGACTCTTGGGTGATTCACCGGATTCAGACGTGGGACGTCTCCGGTTCTAAATAGCTCTCCTACGTTAGATTTTGCATCTATTTTTCCATTCCTTTGGCTCAATTTTTAAGAGTCCAGTTGTCCCTGGTACAGGAATACCTGTTTGGAACAATCTGACATATGATGATATTTATTCCGGATAACGATATTTTTTTAGGTGAAATCGATTGAAAGGGCTTGTTATGAGTTATTGGGATGTGTCCAAAGAAGGATCGAACACAGCACGCGCACGCGTACACACACGTTTGGCTGAACGTGCCAGTCTCGGCCAACATATGGGAAATTCCATTACAGTCTGTTTGTTTTTCGCTTCTTCTCCGACAAAAAATCACGGTGGTCTGAATGGTGATGCAGAGCAGGTAGTTTGTGTGCTAAGTGGCGTTTGTACGTGTGTTGGCCAAGTTGACATGTGCGGGATGCCACCCAGTACTTGAGTAACCGTTCGAAGTGTTTGTGAAAGGTAGACAGATTCAAGTATCTAGTATCTAGAAGATGACTGAGCCTCTTGCTTCTATTCATGTAACGAATTCATTTACCAGTGCGATAGTCAGTTAGATCGTCGATACGGATCAGATCTCGAAAAGAATTGACTTGAAAATTAATTACATAGTTGATAATAGTTGATTAGATTGTTGACAAGAACCAACTAAAAGATCAGCTAAATAATTTATCAAGATCAGTTAAATCGCCGATGAACTCTAAAAACCGCTGAGTATAAAAAATTATGATGGTTGATCTCATTTAAACTAATAACCTTAACAAAACAAAAAAACAGGACTTTCAATAGTCATTTTGTTGGTAGGGCTTTAGACGTTGCAACGTTGTCGATTCGATTGGTCGAAGTAACAGTAGTGATACGTGGTCAAGTGGTGGATGTATTGTTCTAGGTTTGGCAGACCGCTAGCCAGTCTGCACAGTAATTTGTATGGCTCATTGCTTGGCCCGTGCCTTAGTGTGAAGTGTGGCATGCTGTACTCGACTTACAGCCAATACGGTAAGCCCATACAAAATAATACACTTAACTTGCAGTTTAGTATGGTCAACTTTACTGTAAATAAAGTTGACCTACTGCACTATATGTAGTATTATTCTAACACTGGCGGCTTTTTAGTTTGTATGCGTACGCCAGTGTAGTTGGCTAATCTTTTCCGGTAAGCGTTAAATTGCGACCTCGTTAACTAGCTAAACCCCTGTTACTTTTAATTGGCCTTCACATAAAAATGCGCCCATTTGCATGTAAATTGACCCCAATTGCCGTTAGTTGCCCTACATCTTCGAGGTTCGACTTTATCGACTCTGACAAAAAGTTTTTCCGCTATTAACCTTTGTAAACCTTTAATTTAACTGTACCAATCAGACAAGTTAACATCGTCAAGTCCCTGGCAATTTTCCAGTTTGCCAGCATATCCCTGACCGCCGGTACGTGATTTGGGTTTGCTGGGCGGCCTATTAACGTAGACTTCGATACGTATAGTTAGTCTATTGTTATTTATAAACTTTTTAGGGCCTTATTCGGTGACGCCTTTGTTATAGTATTAATAAGATTGTCTTTTATGTTAATCCTTTGGAATTCTTTCATTTTTCTTCTTTCGTAAGCTTTACAAAACGTTATTACGTCGATTATTAGGTGTTTTTCGTTAGTAGTTCCAAGTTTCGTAAGGTATTCAAGTAAGTTCCTCGAGTTGGTATAAATTATTACTGGGATAAAAGAAATCTTTAGATGCCTGATAATAAAATTAAGGGTTTTTCATAGTATTATACTTACATTGAAGCTTGATATTACATTATAAACCTTTGAAATTAACATGTTTCGTTTGATTTCTTAAACTTGACAAAAGTTCCATGAATTGAGCGGCTGATTATGTTAAATTGAATATCTTGCTTATTTTCATTAACGAGGGTTATTAGGAAACCGATTTATTAAGATAGGATGGTATTATTCGTAAAGAACATATTTGTAAAGATTATTAACTTAGTCCTCGATAAGTCGATTAAAACTATATTAATCTTCCGGTTTAAATCTTGTATTTATTACTCGCTCCTCTTATTTAGTCTGATAAAGTCTTTATATTTTGGCTTTTGTGTTTGTGCCACGATAAATAGGTTGTACAATACCTTTGGTTAGCATAATGTGGTAATATAACTGTTACGGGCACGTTATTTAAGGTACTATTAAGCCTTAGTTACGTCAGTTTTATTAATTGTGGCCAAATTAGTGCCCTGGCCTTTTTGGCGAAAGCTAAGGTTGGTATTGATACTGAGTATGCGATTTAAGGATCTGTTGAAGTTAAATTGACTACTTTCCGCTAATGTTGTGATCGGTTTGTTATTTTAAAATTTGGAATATTTAATCGCTTTCTATTATAACACTATAAAACCAATAGTTTCAACGAAATAGGTATCGTTAATTTATATATCCATTAGGCTAAAGTTATTTTTTACGTTAGTAGTGAATACGAGTTATATATTAAAAACTTTTTCGTTGGCCGTGATTTAAAATACGATTAATAAGTTAGAAACAAATCGACTCTTCTTTTATCTAATCTATTCAGTAGCTTAATATATCATATTATCGTCCTTAAAGGGTAAATAACTCGTAGTTCCTGTAATAATTTTAATGATACAATCCTATATAGATCCGTTATTAATTATATTTAAGTTTACGTTATATTACGGTGGTTAAGCGTAAACTTAAGTTTAGTTTTGGCTAACAATATCATTACTAAAGCAACCGTTAAATGCTCGCTAATCTTTTAAATTGTTGGCGATTACATAAGGATTGAAATTTTACCTTCATTACTATATTCTTAAACGATTTAACGTAACTCTTCGTACAGTCGCCTCGTGATTTTACCCTTAAATTGGTAAATAATCCTCGACTTAAAAATCGTGATATTCAAGTTAGACAAGTTAAAATTAGCCTTTCGTATAAATTATACAACCTGTCGAGTTAGTAAACCGTTACTTTTGATCTTATCGCTTTCATTGATCGGTTTGCCGGAAATTTTGATAATCTCTTGTATTCGGTGCTTTAGTACGAAGTCTTCGTTATCTTTTTTCTTTTTACTTATTTAAATTGTATTGTTAATACGGCCCGGTTTATATTCCTTTTTTAAACATTTTTTGCGGGGTTGTTTGCGCCGGCAGCGTTTTATTAGCTTGTTAATAACGGGTAAAAGAAGTTTGTATTCGTTTAGTCGTTTAACTGAAAAGTCTTTATCGTTAGTAATCATAATATAGGGTTTGACTTGGGTAATTCAGATCGATAAAGGACCGTTAGCAGTTTTAATAATTACTTTATAGTTTACAATATTTAATCTTTTATATAGGCCCTTTTATTTACTCGGATCCCATTACATAAGAACATTAATTTGTAACGGTAAAATAATTACATAGATTGTTATAGGATCGTTTCTAGTTTTAACGGCATTATTAAACTGGTAGTGTGTTGATTCCTTTTACAGTTCCTTTAAAAATTTGCTGTAGACCGTAATGCGCTTTTGAGTATTTATTAATAGCGGATATTTACTTGTTAGACGTTGGTACGTTTCAAAAACCAGTAACGATAGTATTAGGCCGTTAATGCTTACAGTATCGTTTAATCTCTTTACCGCTATCTAAAGGCGTACCTCCGGATCCGTAAAGCTTTTAATTTCTAGCATAAGGATGTTATACATTCGGCGAAGTAAGGCGTGTGCTCTTTTACCCTTTTCAATACTTTAGTGGACCTTTACAAGTACCTGTTTATACTGGATACCTATTATCTTAGCATTTTCCTTAAATTTCCCCGTTGTAAAGTTGGTGTCGGTATCGTAGACGACGACGTTGAGAAGGCCCAAGTACCTGTTAAACCATAGCATTTTCAGTGTTTTCCATATATCATTTACCGAAAAGCACTTTATAAACTTAGCTTTGTGAAAAGAGGTTACGAAGTTAACGACGTATAGAATATGCTTCTATCCAAATAAAATACATTAATAAAAACGGTGTAGTTAAAGTATTTTTTAATTTGTGAATGTATATTTAAATCTTTGGAAAGCTTAGGTATAAGTTTAGAAATAGTAATAAAAAATTTTTCTTAACTTTTATGGTAAAGTATTTCACATTTTTATATCCTGAGGATATTAGGACTATGAATAACTTATTTAAATAATTAAAGCGCTAATATAGTGAACGTATCTCCATATTCGTTAGGTTCAATACCACTACTTTAGGCCCTTAAAAATAAAACCATAGGTACCACTACTTATAAGCGATGGGAAACCTTTAACTGTTTTTAATTAATTTATCTGCGTTAACGTTAATGTTAATGCTGAAGATTTTTATATGATTCAAGCAAAGTATGAAAATAGTAAGGGACTTCAGAGTGTAAAACGTAATCGTTACTCTAATAATTTAAATTACTGTTTTCCTTAATAACAATAATTGTTTATCTGGTCTAAAGTTAACTTTAACTTTGTGAACATCGTAACGTTTAATCTTAATAACTGTAAAATTTTCCTTCGGTAATACTATGTATTACGAATAGCCTTTGGTTAAGTACCTTGTTTCCCATATATCTGGCATAATACCTTAAAACGTATAATCCGCCTAACGATGTTGAAGATTAAAGGTGTGTAAGGGGTAAAAGGTTTAATTAAGGTAAAGGTAAGGGTTTTTATCACATAAGAGTTATAGGAAGGCATGGTCGACTGGTTATTAGGCCGCGATAGGAGTAATATTTTTATGCTACTGAATCTTCTTAGGGCTATTCCCACCGTTAATTGGCTTATTGCCTTCGAAATCTGTAATTTGATTCAATTTGTCCTGTTTAAAAATCGTAAGGTACTGAATATAGTATTTAAATTTTTACTTTTTTCTCTTGGCTAATAGGTGCTCAATGAATCAATAGCCAAACTTACCATAAATCCGATATCTTTCATTACTATTACGACAATAGTGCTTGCGGTTCATAGGCACATTTAAATTTGAACCTTATTAGCGCTAGTGTGGTCGTTACCTTCAGTTTATTGTTGATAGGTTAAACCTTAATCGTTAAGGGCACCCGTAGCCGTATTTACGGTCAATATAATTAACTAATGTAAGGTTTTTTTTATTTACATTAGGGAAATTGCCAGCTTAAGGGTATATATTAAGCGAGTTTAATTTACGTGTTATTACAGTGGTAAGCGAGGAAGGCAACTGGCTAAAAAATACTTTGCAAGTAGTATTTGGTTGTTATAGAGCATATTTTAACTCGATGACATCTGTAACTATTATCTCTACCTGTTCGCGAAATATAGCTTTGACAATATAGGATTTCCCTATTCATTTTTAACATAGCATTAACTTGTTAATTATGTGGTTAAATATATTTATTGGGATCTATTTTGTTTCTTTTTCATCATTATCATCGCTTATCTCGTTATGGTCTAATCTATATAACATTATTTAAGGTGGACGTTGTATTTGAATTAGCTCTTTATATCGTTATAAATAGAGCTAAATGTAGTGGCTCGGGTTTGTAAGGTGAAGTAATGGTCCCTGACGTTCCTTATAAGTATTCCAGGAAATAGTGAGTGAAAACATTAGAAAAAAACTCAATTTACTTGCAAATGTTTCAAAAGGTATTTATTATCTTCGTGTCAAGGAGGTTGTAAGGATTTTCTTCATACTTTTTTACATCGTTCCAGATTTTGGCGAAGTTGGTAAAGAGCTTGTAGTTAATGAAACTATCATGATAGGTTTTAGAGGTAGGTCTTAATAGTTATTCCAATATTTGTTGGTGATTCCATGAAATTTAAAGCTTAAAGCCTCCGAGGCTAACGTAACTTGGTGATTTTGCTTGAAGAAGCAATTTTAACGATTAAGTTAGCGTAGGGGAAGTAAATAAAGTAAAGTAAGGGTAACGATTTTATGTAAAAAGTAATGTTAAAGGTAATTTGTTATTATTTGTTATTTGGACTGGAGATTTAGTCGTTTTTCTTGTAGTTCTAACACCTATTGTAGTACTGACTTAGCCGTTTTCCAACTTGTCGTTTAAGACTTTTAGCGGTTAATTTCAACGTTTTTCTTTAGGAAGGATTCGTGAAGATTTCTTAGTGTTTTCAATAGTGATACCGTCGCTACCTCTGGTCCGCCGTAAAGACTGGCGCAATCTAAAGGTCTTCTTTACGTACTGCTGTAGAGACTGACACAGTAGCCAAAGCCTCGTAAGAATCTTTCCTCTACCCTAACGATAAAGCAAAGCGTAACAACCGGAAAGTAACTTCTTCTTCTACTTAGATAATCCGTGCTTAACCCAATAAACATTAATCAATGTTAGTATAGCTTTGGAAGTTGTAACTTTATCGATTCGATTAGTCGAAGTAAAAATAGTATTGCGTGGTCAAGTGGTGGATATATTGTTTTAGGTTTGACAGACTTCTAGCAGGTCTGTACAGTAATTTCTATGGCTAATTGCTTGGCACGTGCCCTAGTGTGAAGTGTAGCATGCTGTAATAGACTTACATCAAATACAGTAAACCCACACAAAACAATGCACTCAACTTGCAGTTTAGTATAGTCAACTTTACTGTAATTAAATTTGAGCTACTACACTGCATGTAGTATTATTCCAACACATTTTCTATTACAACGGGGTTGTTGGTATACGTGACAACGTGTATTGCGCGCAAGTAATTATAATGCCTAATTCAACATAAAGTAAGGGACGAGTAGTGACCTGTATGAATCTGTATGCAGACCGGCTAGTGGTTTGCTAAACTTAGATAAGAAATACACCAAATTTTAATGCTGCATAATTTGTTATGTTGAACAATCATTTGAATCAACAACCGTGCCCATTTTAGGACCTTCCAATAATGATCACGATGTAACTGGGTCTGGTAAAGATAAGCTAAGAAAAAGAGAAAAATATAGTATTTCCAAGTAATTCGTGTTGGTCAGAAGGAAAGGTTTCTGTGAAAAAGCGATTCAATATCCTTACTAATATATGCATTAATAGACCCTATAATTGTTAACACTGCCACCCAACCTGTATACAATATATTAACAATCGCCGATTTTCTTTTTACAACAGCTTCTACCATGACCTTTCCTTGGGGAGCCAACTCAAGTACGTATATTATCGTTCCCACCAAAGTATTTATTCGACTTTTAAAGATATCACCAAGGCATATATAGAAGCGTTCAACAACTAGACCGCCCCTAGCCGAAAAAGACACTATTTTTTGTCACATCAAATGCTTTAGCATAAAGGCCCTAAATATGGATTTTAACGCATAAAGGAAATATTTTGAAGTGGGTAAAACCGAATATTGGGCTTACAAACAAACTATCAAATGCTTTATCGCCAGCTTTAATATGTTCAAATACTTTTCTTATCGTAATTTCACCTTACTTATCGTAAGTTACGCGACGAGTAACATCATATGCAAAATCCTCGGCTTCTAGCAAAACCTAAACCCACTAAACCTTGCATTCCCCATAAGAACAACCCGCTTGAACAAATCCCTCCCTATCTAAAAACCTTCGTTTCAACATTAATAAACGAATATACATAGGTATATATTTAATTTCATTTATTACGTCGATTCTAATTTGAGATACTGTAATAGATCATTATACTAAATCGATTCATTTTACTTCGAAAAGCCTTTGTTAGCCTTTATAAAAGGATTAAAGGTCATAAACCCCCTAACCAACCGAAAAACTACGATTTCAACGAAACATCCCTTATAAAGAGACGGAATAAGAAGACATACAAGTGTTTATACTGGATTTAAAAGACTATAAACGCGATATTGAAAGGATTACCCTTAAATAGATTGTTATTGAACGTATGTAACGAAATCTAACAGTTGTAAAAAATATATAATTAACCTTTCTAGAGTTTGTCATTTACGACGATAAATTTTACATGAAATGTAAACTAATTTTTAAATGTAAATTACCTATATATTTTCAAGTTTTCACTGGTTTTTGGGTTATAATACTTTAATTATAATATATATAAGTAACAGATGTGATACTATAGATAATCAACCTATTTTTTGATGATGAACCAGTCGTGGTCCTTAAGTTTTAGAAAAACGATATCGTTACGTGAATTGAGCTTGCTCAAAAAGAATTTTGTCAAGTCGACTAACGGATAAATCATTTATATGTATTTAACGACTTAAATTGTTCCTTTTTAAAGCCTATTAAGAAGTTACAGTCATTCAATGATTATTAATAAGTTAAGGTAATTGATAAAAAGCATATAATTCAATGTAATATACAAAGATGTTTATAATAGTACTAAAATTAGCTTTACACTCGTCTAGTCAACTATCGCATTTTTAGATACCTAAAAGACATTCCTTCTCCAGAACCTATAAAACGATGCCTTTATAAGTTAATTAATGTCGCTCATACCTTACGAAAAATGTCGATTACTCGCAACTTTTCGACTGAGAAAATATCAACTAATTCGACTTTTGTAACGTTCATTGAAAGAAGCGGCGCTTTAAACAAAAACCAATATAAAATTTTGATGACAACGAAACCTTTAGGTAAAGAAGCCACCGTAGTTGTACTAACTATGGCGGTCGCTCAACTAAATAAAAAGGACTATGATAACGAAACCTTTTTGAATCGTACAAATATCCGTTATTATTTTACGTTAATAGGTTGCGAACGCTACCTGAACGTAGAACATTCGACCTCTTACGAAAAATACTTTCCAATCACTTTTTCTTTTCACTTATATTTAAATTTCATACTTCCACCGTCCCTACTAAAATACTTATTTTCATTTCAAATATAGTTAAAAACCATAATATCGTAGTTTGAGATAACTCGACCCCGACAATAATAAAAATAATACTTCATAATTAAGTTATAAATGGGCATATAAAGCATATAACTAGTATTATTTAAAGCTTTCTTATTTAAAATATAAATACCATTGACAAATCCAACTCTAATAATACAATCCTTAAAATAATAAGCGAGCTGATACTAATCGTAAATGAAACAATTGAAAAATTTCAAACATCGTAAATAAATACGAAAATAATAATAGTATTAGAGAACATATATTGAAAAACAAAAGTTTATTAGGATTAATTAATTAGCTACACCATAAAAGAGGTCAAAAAAATCAATACATTGAAATTTCAATATGATAAAAACCATGACTAGGAAAATATACAACGTTATTCCAATTACAATCTTTTCTTCTTTATTTCAAATTAAGGCGGGATTAATTTCACTTAGTAGGTACAGCGCCAAGATTTATTGGCTTTAAAACTACAAAATCTCACATATATAAAAAGGACGCTGATTTCATCGAGAAATATTCGAGGGTGTTGGTGGGCTTTTAGACGTTGCAAAGCTGTCGATTCAAATCGTGGTCGAAGTAACAGTAGTATTGCAGTAGTCAGATAGTGGATGTATTGTTTTAGGTTTGGCAGATCGCTAGCCAGTCTGCACTGTAAATTGTATGATCAATTGCTTGGCCCGTTCCCTAGAGTAAAGAGTAGCATACTTTACTCAACTTACATCAAATGCGGTAAGTCCATATAAAGCAATACACTTGTAGTACGGTTAACTTTACTTATAGTAAAGTTGACCTACTGCACTACATGCAATACCATTACAATACTGTTCTAATATTGACGGATTTTTTTTTGTGCCTATACGTTAGCATGGCTTACCATTAATCAGTGGCAACCTTTAAAATCCCTCTTCAATTCACAAGTC
This sequence comes from Anisogramma anomala, assembly GCA_038502455.1. Classification (NCBI taxonomy): domain Eukaryota; kingdom Fungi; phylum Ascomycota; class Sordariomycetes; order Diaporthales; family Gnomoniaceae; genus Anisogramma; species Anisogramma anomala. The sequence continues at coordinate 29,525,095 of JASMMZ010000005.1, forward strand.
AGACCCCTTGTTAATTTCGATTAATCTGTACTACAATTGACATTAATTACGGCCCCTTGTGGCCCTTTTTCTTTACCCTTCCGAAACCTTTGTTTTTCAGATATCGTATACGGATATTTTGCTATAGACCTGCACAAATTTAGTATGCTACCACTTGCGTACCTTTTACTTGTAATTTAAGTTATTACTATCGTCACTATTGACCTGGAGGTCTTTCGGTTTGCTAGAGCAATCCTTCACGTTATGTTCTAGGCGATCCACGTATTCCTTGATTCGTATGGTTAGCGTATTGCTGTCTACAAACCTTTCCAGGGCGCTATTAGATGTGGCTTTGGTTATGGTATTGGTAGAATTATTTTTGCCGGTAATTCACCGGAACTTATCGATTTCCCGGGTTTAGTATGCTTAACTTAACGCTATTATGTTTATTATTAAGCGTTCTTTATTAGTCATGCCTAGTTTTAATAGGTATTCGTAAAGGCTTCGGGAGTCGGTACACACTTCCACAAGTATCAGTGGTAGACTTAGTTGTTTATCAATAATCCTGAATGTGCCGTCAATTACCATGCCGATGTCAAAGCCTTCCATTAGGTCGTAGAATTTTAAAGCTAATACACTCCGGGTTACATGCTTATATTTAATAGATGTCCGGCATATTAGGTTCCCAGGACTCGTAAACTGCCCCTTAGACTTATCCTCGTTGACTAGTATTATTAGGAAGCCGATTTTCGATGTAAGGTTAGTATTATTGGAAAATGACCCGTCTGTAAATATCATTATCTCCGCTTTCGTTAGATCTACAAAGACCATATTAATTGTTTTCCCACGTGATCCGTTTGCCATTAAATCCGTTTATTTAACTTGTTAAAGTTTTCGTTTTACGGATATTAATGCCTGTGTCGTCATAAAAAGGTCGTACAATGCTTTCTGTTAATATAACGTGGCGATATAGACCGTATGAGTTTTTTACTTTAGGTATTTCTATACCTCTGCCTCTTTAGCCTTTTCGATAATAGTCAGGCTTATGGTTTTCTCTTTTTAGCGTAATCTGATGTAAGTGTCGCTTTTAGCCTTAATTCTATAAATGTGGAGTGACGATTCGTTAACTTTAAGTTGTGTGTCTTTATCCAACGTTTTAATTGATTTATATCTCCAAAAGCCTAATTTCTCGATAATAAGTTATTTAGCCTCTATAAACCTAACATTTCTGTGGAAAATGGTATCGTTAGTTTGTATACCTACGATACCAAAGTCTTTATCTTTTGTACTTAATAAGTACGGGTTAAATGTTAAAGTTTTTATATCTAGCCTATTTCTAAAGTGTTCCTGGTACGTTAAAAACCAGTGAATGCTAACTTCGGCTAATTAGTAAAAAGGCTTGATACAGTGTATTATTGTGTTAGCCGGAAACTTGTTCTTCAGTTTTTATAGTAGTTTTAGTAGTACAATCCGTTCAAGATCGGTAGTAGATTACGTATACATTTATGTAATTTCCCGGCTATTAAATGTGAATTGGCTCTTTTCGCAAACAGTTAAACTAGTAGTGATGGAGACTATTAAAAGTTAACTGATTTTTTGTATTGTAGGCGATTGGGTGAGGATTCAGTCCTTACTTTCATTACCTTATTTTTGAGTGATTAGCCGTGATAATTCGTACAGCCGGTCCATAGTTTTACCTTTAACCTCGTAAACTATCCTCGACTTAAAAATAGCGATATGTGAGCCTTTAAATTGCGTTAACAGTATAAACTATTCGACCTCACGTGACAGGAGACCGTTAATTTCCTTTTTTTACAAAAAAAATGGCTTGTCTGGTATATTAATAATGTTCTCGGTACGTAGTTTAAGGTTAAGCTTTCCGCCAAACTTTTTCTTTTGAGATACCCACGTCGATTTATATGTCCTACCAGGTTTGTAATCTTTATCTTTCTCCTTTTTAATGTGTATTCTCCTTTTGTGTGGTCTTTTACACCGTCGACGTTTCATCAGATTATTAACAATCGGTTAGAGAGGGTTATGTTGGCTAAATCATTCGGCTCGGAGGTCTTTGACGTTGAGATCTTTATTATATTTGGTTTCTTTTTTTGTTCAGCTTAACTTGTGTAGTTCGGAAAGTCATGAAGCCGTTAGCAGTTTTATCCACTACGTTTAAGTTAGTGATATTCAAGATTTCATACGGCTTATCTTATTTTACTGACTTAGGTTATGTAAGGACTTCGTTTTAAAGAGGGAGTATAAGCACATTTGTTGTTAAAGGTTCGTTTTTGGTGTTAAGGGTATTATTGACCTGGCTGTGTATCGATTACTTTCTCAGTTTCTTTAAGGCTTTGCTATATGCCATAACGTGTTTTTGTGTATTTAACAAGGGTGGCGACTTAGCTGTTATACGTAGGTAAATTTCAATTACCAGTAATGTTGGTACAAGTCTCTTGGGGCTAATAGTATCGTTGAGTCCCTTTATCGCTATCTGAAGCCGTGCCTTTCAGCTTGTAAAACCTCTGATTTCCAGTGTAAGGATATCGTAGGTTCTTCGTGGGAGGGCGTGTGCCCTTTTAATCTTGCCGATACCCTAGTAAGCTTTTATTGGAACTTGTTTATATTAAATCACCATTTATTTTTCATTAGCTTGAAATTTTATCTTAGAAAATTTGGTGCTGGTATCGTAAACTAGTACATCTGGTGGGCCAAGTTACGTATAGATTTACGAAATACGTAGTATTTCTTACATTTCCTTCGCCATAATGGTTTTAAGGAATATAACGTCATGGAAAGCCGTAATGAAGTTTATAACGTATAATATTAGCTTACTGTTTAGGTAAATTACGTTTACGAAGATTTCCGAGTTAAAATATTAATTTTCCTTTAACGTAAATTTAAACCTTAAAGGGGCTTAGGAGTGTATTTAGCAGTAGTGGTAAAGGCATTTGATTAACTTTAGTATTAGTAAATTTACGTCTTCGTAATCAGTTACTTTGAAAACTTTACAAAGTTTGTTAGTTACCGGGAGGCTAAACATACAATGTAGTTAACGAAATTTTGCCTTTGTTAGATTTAATATTATCGGCTTTGGTCCTTAAAATTGAAACCAAAGATACTCCCACTTAAGGCTAAGTGAAAACCTCTTACTAGCCTCAATATATATCAGCTTATTAGTCTAAAAATTAAAGTTAATACCGAGGTTTTTAATTTTTGAAGTTAAAGGAGAAAAGGGTTAGGGGATTTCAAAATATGGAAAATAATGAGGCTAATAATAGTCTTTACTATTGTTAATTCCAGTAAAGATATTTTTTTCACTGGGCTAAAGCCAACTTTAGCCCTGTTAGCATCCACGTAGTTAAGTTTTGTAGCAATATTAGTATCCTTTCGTAACGCGATATATTACGAGTAACCTCCTGTTAAAAACCATATAGCCTCTGTATCCGGTATAATTCCTTAAAAGACTTATTTCGCGTATCGGTTTTGAATGGTAAAGAGGTGTATAGGATTAGGATCCTCATCGTTATGATGGCGGTAGGGGTTTTTACTTGTTAGGCGGTATAGAAATGCGTGGTCGGCTAGTTATTACGTAGCTTCCGGGCTAATATGGGTGTTAGTATTGGTATTTTCGTATCAGCCAATAGATTTCTGCTTATTTTCCTCCTCCTTAACTTTACTTCCTTTAAATTATGTTACGCGTTTCATGTAGTACTATTTCAATGTATAGGAGTATTATGTATAGTATATTACCTATTTTATATTTTGTTCGGCGGTTGTATGTCGTGTTAATTAATAGCTTTGTTTGCCGTAAATCTAACATTTTTCGATGTTCAAGTTCAACTTATTTATCTTGCTTAAATACCTTAAAGAAAATAAATACCATTTTCCGTAGGTAGATATACCGACCCTTTATTAACCGTACTTTTAGGATCGTCTATATTGTTAATTAATGTAGTACGAATTAAAAGTATTTTTCATTATTGAATTCCGGAGTTTGTAAGTATATATCGGTTGAGCCAGAGACTCGATTAGTCACGGTCGCTAACGAAGAACGAAATTGGCTGAAAAAAACCTTTGTAGGTAGTATTAAGGTATTATAAAGCGTATTAGAACTTTTTATGGCTCGTAACTACTTGCCGGACCTGTTGGCGTAAAGTGCCTTCGCCAGCTCTTACGTTCCCTATTAATTATTGGCAAAGTATTAGCCTGTCAAGCATCTAATTTAGAAGCTCTATTTTGTTTTCCGACCTTTTCATATAATTCAATGTGTAAAACCACTTAATAATGTTTTAATTCGTATAATACTAGGCAAAGTTAACATCGCATTCGAAGTAGCCTTTTATAACATCGTAGATTTCGTAGAAATAGGTACAATTTGTTAGGTATTGGAGGTAATAGTCCTCAGCTTAGCAGGTAAAGATATTGGTAAATAATGAGTAAAAACATAGTAATTTAACTTTTATTTAGCTGAAAATGTTGAAAAATAGGCGCAATTTAACATCGAGGAGATTGTACGGCTTACTTTTATACTTTTTTTCTTTTTCAGATTTTAATGAACGTAGAGATTACCGTATAATCCGTATCCTTTATAGGGACACGTCGAGGGGGGAGTGTAATGTACTAGTTGTATGGATCTTTTTTACTCGGCCGGAGATAAGATTTAGGTTATTGTTAATGTTAATGGGTAGGATAATTACCTTTGGTTGAGTTTGAAAGGAAAAAGCTAGTGGTCGTGCCTATAATCGACTTACGTGTGAATCCGGTCCTTCCTTAACTTGTTTATTAAAATTGGACGTGCTAAGAAGCTTGGGGGAAATAAGCCTGGGGGTTTTCGTCGCGGGGGACTTAGCTATAATCCTCTTAGTGTTAAGGGGTTCAGCGGAGCTCCTATTTAATTAATTGGTGGATTTGAAGGCTTGCGAGGTGTAGGTCGATTGATTTATTACGTTTACTTATTTAAACCTGAGCAGGTCCTTACGAACGTGTGTATGATCGTTATGAGTTATTATTACTAACAACCTTTTTACCCCTGACTAAAGTCTATTAAGAGTCGTTATCCGTGGCATATTCTTAAAGTAGTTTGGCTAGGCTACTTTCTTTCCCTTCTTGGATTTCGATACTTCGATCTAATAGGTTATTTTCTAGTTTCGTCTTCGCCTTCCTTTTTATCTTCTTTTATATATCTAGATTCCAGTCTTAAACCCATTTTTCAAAATCGTCGAGGGCTATAATTTTACGGCTGGTTTTATTAGTAGTTGTGTCGAGAATGAATTAGTCGATTACGTTGGTTAAGTGCTTTGAGGTAGAGTTTTCAGTGACTTCGATATACCAGAGATTTTCGTCGTAATGTTTTTTAAAGATGTTTCCGAAGTTTTCAATTACCTTCTTTCGTTCAGGGTCGTTCACAGCATTAATTTCAGTACGTTTTAAAGCTTTTTAATAGTATGGTTGGTGTAGGGCTTGGTGGTGGTGGACTTGGCGATTTAGGGGCGTAGGAATTTGGCGTTTTAGCATAAAGTCGCTCAACGTGGCTCTTTTTTATGCGACTTGGTGATTCCTCGTGTTTTCGCTCCGAGTAGCGAACTTGACGATTAACGTAGTGTAGGGAGAGAAAAGAGTGAATTAGGGCCGAGATTTGGTGTAGGTGATACGGTCGGAGGTCGTTGTTAGTGGTGGAGTTTGAGGGCAAAGGTTGTTTGTTATTTGGCGTAGGGATTTGGTCGTTTCTCTTTAGTAGTAGTACCCGTAGTAGTATTAACTTAGCCGTTTACCAACTTGTCGTTTAAGACTTTTAGTGGTTAATCTTAACACCTTTAAAAAGGATTAATAGATATTTCTTGGTGTTTTCGAGTAATGATACCATCGCTTACTTATAGATTGCTACGAACCACTACATAGCCTATAAGTATTTCCTACTTGTTATCACGAACAACTGTATAACGTATAGGGGCCCTTCGCAAAAACCTTTCCTTTACCTTGCCAAATAAAGCGTAACCGGAAAGCAGTTTCTTCTTTTACTTAGCTAATCTGTACTTAACCTAATAAGCACTGATTAGTATTAGTAGGCCTTTAGACGTTGTAACGTTGTTGATTCGAATCGTGGTCGAAGTAACAGTAGTATTGCAGTAATCAGATGGTAGTTGTGTTGTTCTAGGTTTGGCAGACCGCTAGCCGGTCTGCACTGTAAATTGTATGGCCAATTGCTTGGCCCGTGCCCTAGAGTGAAGTATAGCGTACTGCACTCGACTTACACCCAATTCGGTAAGTCCGTATAAAGTAATACACTTACAGGACGGTCAACTTTACTTACAATAAAGTTGACCTACTGCACTGCATGCAATACCATTGCAATACTATTCCAACAGAGGGTTAATTTTGGGGGCAGTTGTTTATAAATATGTATGTACGGGATGACTATATTAAACCTTAACAAAAACTAGTTTTCTGACGTAATATTAATCAAGTAATTTTTTTTTTCGGTTTTTTACTATGAGTAGGTAGTGCCAACTACAAAGCATCACACTAACTATTACGAAATAATCCTATAGATACTGGCGGGAGGAATGGTAACATAGGACCATCTGGATCCATATAGGCCTCCGGGATCCTGATTTACCCCTTTAATTAAAATCTTAGGGTACTCCACAGTTTAGAGACCCGAAGTCGTATAAACTGTGGCCTTAGTCGGACCGTGAAGCGAGGCTATACTAGTTCCCATCCAGCGCCTGCTTGCGTTAGAGATGCAACTGAATGTGCCCTTAGGGAAACGGGCTCCATAAATAAAAAATACAGAAAGGTAGCCCGTGTAAAGAGCGTAAGTAAAACACGTACAAAGTGGCTCGTGCGCATCATGGGAAAGGTTGTAATTGTTGTTAGAAGGGCTCTTATACGCGCGCGATAACCTGTGCGTTGTATCCCCAAAACAAATATAATAGATACCCTTTCAATGCGACACCTAAATTCAAAATTTCCCCTGTATAACAACAAACTATAACCCAAAATAGTAAGAACCCTAGCGTACCCTTACGTACCTTTGAAATTTTGATTAGGGTCCGCATGTTAATGAGAGTAGTGGAAAGTCCGGGCCATACGCACCAGGAACCGACGAGCATAGGTCAACAAAGATTCATTTTTGGTTATTCATACTTCGAAGGATGGTTAATGAGAACTATAATCTCGTTTACCAACGAGAACAAACTACGTTGAATGATGTATGAAAAGGGTAACTTTTAAACAACTATGCTTTCGTTACTGGTATGCTTTTTAAGGGAAAAGTTGAAATTCACACACACAATTAAAGATACATCTTTAGCTTTACCTCCACAAATATTTTTAAAAACGATACAATAATACGAATAAAACTAGATTACAACTCGGATTACGAAATTTCAATAAATACCCTTTTAATGCGTAGAAATTTCCTACCTCTATTTACTACCTTCAATGTATCTAAAGTCAACTTAACATTCTTTAACGATATCTCTATTATAGGAATAATCGTTGTAATACTCTATACTGTGGTAATGAATAAAAAGTCTATGTATATATAAAAAAAACTTATTTATCTGAAGGTACGTAGAAAGTTAACAAGCAGTAGAGAACCCTACTTTAAATCATAAAAAGTCTACCACAAGCTAAACCCCTGAAATCAGCCGGCTTAAAAATTATAAAAAGAAAAAGCAAATACAGTGAATCCTCGTACCCCTGAATTTCTCAAACAAAAAAAATTATTGATAAAACAATATCTGTCCGAGCTAATATAGAAAAATTATATTAGATAAAGAAGCTAATTTTACAAATATATACGGAATCCGAAACTAATATGATACTACCTTTCCCCTACGTTGACCTCCGTTCAAAATCTATAAATATTTGGTTTTTGATACTCTTTAATATGCCTGAATCTTATATTAAAGCATCATTTATAGGTTTCCTATAACTATTAACGCTGCTGATAATCTGTTAACCGATTTAATCGGAATGGAGAATAACGTTCCACACAACATTAAAATCAGCATATAGGATTTTGATTAAAAATTATCGAAATAGAAAACACGTCGTCTAAAATTAACAATATAACAATATTTTAAAGTAAAACCTGTTATGTATTTCATTCAGATCCTTTGGTATATTGGACAGTAAATGTCCATGACAAGTAGTTATTCAGTAAGTTTGAAACCATTCAGAAGGATTTATAATCGCGTAACTTGGCGTTTAAAACCTCATCAACCTCTGGTTATAATAGCCCATAGTTTAATTTCGATTTCTTCCAGAAATCTAGGATATATCGGTATACATCAGATATTATAATTACTGCTACGCTCATATGAATTAACAACTAATTTGAACGTGAAAACCATCAATTCTCCGCTGCAAACTTAATAAATTCTCTTATTAACGACGTTAAAACCGTCATACCGGAAGGTACAATCGCGGTAATTCTTATCCAAAATATAAAAAAAGCTTTTAACGCTGTCGTTCATAATTCATTTACACGAGACAGACGCTAAATAAAATTCTATTATAGTTTTCTCACCTTAATTATAGGCTTCAAATCTGATATAATGTTAAAAGTATGATACCTGTTGAAACAGTAGTAATTGCAGAGAAGGAAGTCAATTTTACTTAAGTAAAGTTGACTATACTGATTGCAAACTAAGTTTATTATTTTTTGGGACTACTGTATTGACAGAAAGTCAATTATAGTATGCTCCCACATCATGACAGAGCACGAACCAAGCAATTGACTATATAAATTAATGTGCAGATCGGCTTGCGGTTTTCCCAACCTAGAACAATACATCTATCACTCTACTAATATAATACTACTTTTACTTAGACCAATCGAACCAACAACTTTGCAAAGTCTCAAGTCCTACCAACACTGATCAGTAATGATTCGGTTAAGAAAAGATAAGTCAAGTAGAAAAAAAAAGCTGCTTTCCGGTTAATTTTCACGTCAAACAGCATCGTAGAGAAAGGATTCTTGCGAAGAGCCTTTATTAGTATCTAGTTAGTTTCCAATGGTAGGACGTAGAGAATAATTTTGGGTTGCGTTGGTCCACAAAGGTAATCAGGAAGTAAGCGACGGTATCGCTATCGAAAAATACCAAGAAATATTTACAAATCAATTTCAAAGCGAAGCGTTGACATTTACCGCTAAAAATCTTGAAAATCGTTCAGTTGGTAAACGGATAGATTGATACTACTATAGGCATTACTACTGTAATAACGCCTCAGTATAACGCCAAAAAAAAAAAACATTCGCCTTTACCGTTTACACCAAACTTTGTCCTAAAAACCAAGTTTTCCCTTATACTACACCCCCCCTCCCCCCATACGTTACAATAACCAGTTGATAAAATCGCTGTTTCGAGTTAAAATAATATAAATCGCCAAGCTACTCCAACAAAGGCACGTCGCGCGAATTTAAGCTAAATCGCTAAGTACCCACGTTTTTGAATCACCTAAAAGTCTAAGTCCTATTCCAGTCAAACGTCAAAATGGCGATCGTAAGCATTTACTATCAAGATATTACAGATCTTCACAGGAAGGAGGTAATTTAGGCCCTCGTAAATATTTACTTGCAAAATTACAGCGACAAGTTGTGGGGGGGAAATATTAATTATGAAATCAAAGAATATTTAACCAAATATATTGGCTATTATATGTTTGAATAAGATGGAAGTAAAGAGCTCCACTATAGCTTTCACGCTTTTAGAAAGCATCGTAAATTTTTTTATGATTGTAAAATTGGTATGTGAAAGGCATTTTAAAAAGAGATAAATTTTAAGTTCAATTTAATACTTGAATGATGAACGGTTTACCTTTTGTCACAGAGCTTTACCATTTTGTTATAAATCCTTTTCGACCTAGCCCAATTTGATGAATATTCTTAAGATCCTTATCTCTAAGACTCTTGAGGTAAAGGACATGACATTAAGGATTTGAATTTTCTTTATACACGTTTCAAGGAACTTTCCCTTTATTTTCAATTGATTTAAGCATTTAACCTCTCCGATAGTACTAATTTTGAAATGTTGACAATAAGGAACTTGTTGATTTATTCGGCCGTTTATCACCTTTATGTGACAATGCAATGTATTCTTTCAGCGGCGGCAGAGCGTGTAAAGCTGAAGGTGCTAATGTGGTAAGAGGAATGAAAGTTGGTGTCATCCTGTTAGTAATGTTCAAAACCTTTGGTTTCACGTGAAATATGGTATTCAGAAGAGTAATCAGAAATATTGGTATAGTAGTAGTAAAGATGATGATAGATACGAATAAGAAGCATCCTGAGGTGCACGCCATAGATGAGGGCTTATAAGCCCTCGCCCAGAGCATACCACTCTAGGCCGCTCCACGCGTTGCCGTTCGGTCTAGTATAGTCATTCCAGACCGCTCTATGCATGATTCGCTTTTCATCTTGCAAGATTGCAACCTGCAGCGTGACACGTTATCGTACACTCTGTAGGAGTGCATCCAGCAATACAGTGCACCGCCACTATACCTATATATACTATATATGAGGGTATATAGTAATATCCCAACATTCGATCAATTAAATAAAATCTCCAGGTTTCCCAGAATTTCCCTTACGTCAAGTCTTCTTTTCCCTTTAATCCTTTTATCAAAATCGTCAAATTCTTTAAAAAGAAGCTTCTCACAGCAGGTAAGTTTATATGTACGAGCTAACCATAATTCCTATCACAAGAATTTTCCCATTAGGCTAAACAAAAGGTAATCACCCCGAATATCTCTATTTTAATAGCTTTAAACGTAAATTCACATTAAATAATATCAATGACTAAGATGAGTATCTCTACCTTTATCTCAAATTTATTATGATAGTTAACATCAATTATGATTTTTTCCATGTATTCAAGGATTTAAAACGGATTAGCAAAGTATAACCAAAATCTTTACAATCTTTTCGATACGAATATAATAAATTTTCTTAATATTCTTGATTAATAGAAGGTTATTTTTCTGTTATTTGTTACTTTTCCCTTAATTTCTTACAAGTTCCATTAAGAATTATTACCTCAATTTTCTCAGGAATCTAAAAACTTCCTGCGAAATTTATTAAGGTATTAAGGGCCACATCTAATACAACGTCCACCTTACGCAATATCACACGAATTAAGACTTAGCTAGTTAAATAACCATCATTGTTAGGAAGAAAGGGGGGGAAAATATAATGGATGTTTTAAATCAGATGTTTCATAAGTTAATATTATGCTAATATGTATTAAGCAAAGTCTACTTTGGCGCGGTTATTCTTTGCGAGGAGGTTCTGGGTAGTAGTTACGAGTGTGAGCGAGTTTGAAAACATTCCATATCGTTTATATGCTATTTTCCAAGGATTTTAAAATTAATTATGGTTTTATTTTATCACTGTCCCAGTATATACGTCCAATTAGTTTAATATATACTCATAAGTCAATAACTTTCGCTATGTAAATTAAAATTAAAAGAACCACGAGATTATACATTATATAAATCATTCGTACAAGTGGTTTCAATGCTCAAAATATGTTCTATAGTTTGCATATTGGAAGTTAATGCAATACTGAAGTTAACGTGGAAGATAATATTTAAAATAACCTATTCACTATAAAAACTATCGTTGTAATAGCGGTAAAAGGTGTTGGATTTGAGGTAAATCCGATTGTTGATTAACTTGTCACTCTTCGGCTAGGGGTTATAAACATTAGGTGTTATATTATACCTAAAAACCTATTGTTTCTGGGGAGGGTAATCATGATCATCTCGTAAACTATAATGGTAATGAGATTTTGAATGGTAAAATATTCTTCAAAAGGATATATGGTATAACTATGTTATTTTTGACGCGGTTTAATAACAAGCTGATTACGCTAATCTGAATCGTTTGAATAACGAAAACCTCTACCAATACCCTTGCTAGGCCTTTCAATCAATATATACCTTTAACCTTCGTAATTGTTACATAAACTATACATTTTGAAGTATTATACCAGATATAAAAGCAGGGAAATATTGATTAGAATGCTATTTATAGTATGTGGTATATTAAAAGGAAAACATTACTAACAAACAAATTCGTCTTTAATATATGAGTAAAGTCAAAATTAACTTCAGTTCATATAAATAACTATTGTTATTGAGAAAAATTGGTTCTTGAAACTTTTGTTAGACCAATTATATTTCACGTTTTTAAGTCATTTGCCTTAGTTTTATTTCATTTGGAAGTTATAAATATGCTAGGTATTAATATCGAAATAAAACTTAACAAATTAATTAAAACCTGCTGAAAGTATCTTTTCGCCTCTAAGTGTAAGTATTTATGTTTTTATATTTAAAGCTTTGAAATGACAATTTTGAATCTAATAAAGTTATAGTAACCTTAATTATGCAGTCGTTTAAATTACCCAGATATCAACGGCTTATATACAGTCCATAAGTTCGAAGGATATGAAGATGGTGAATATTTTACATCAAGGAATATTTAAAACGTTTAAATTTATTGTTAAATATTTACTTAAGCCCCCCTAATACTTTAGTTTTTATTAAAAACAATAAGTATTATAATCACGATGTCTTTGTTAATGTGTTCTAATTAAATAATACGTCTTTTTTTATGTTGTTAAATTTGTAAACACTTTTCATGGAATTGAATTCTTTATGTTCTAATCGGTGAATGATAAATGCAAAACTTTAAAGATATTTTAGATTGATATTTACTTGGTCTACCCAAAGTCGTCGTTGACAATAGTAGTATCAACTTTTCGATGGAAAATTCTTAAGCAGATGTTAAGATAATGAGGATTTAGTGTAAATAAGATCCTGTCAAGACCCATTGAAGGATTAGAAAGATCAATAGAGAATAATTATTACTTCGAAAAGCGTACGATATCTTCATATAGGAGGCTCAAAGTTTTACGGATTATGAGGTACGTTTTTTTAAATAGTGGTAGAGGAGTAAAATGATATTATGTACTTTAAAAATTGGTATTAACGTTATTGGTTTTCGAATAATACCCTTATTTAAAGAATAAACTATCATGGTTAGTAAGTATTTAATAGTGGGTTATATTGTAAGCTAAAACGTTGCAGGAATTTCAGAGGAAATCAGTGTTATAACTTAGACAGCGGTTGAGTCAGGAAACGGGCCAGTATGCAACTGCGTTACTGAGAAGCTTGAACTCTAACACATCAGGCGGAGAACATCTTTATGTCAACTACGATGACTAGTAAAAGTCACGTGATGGATCATGAAGGATCATAGCGATCCAGTATGATCCAACTTAGGACAGTACTGAAGACGGTATGAAGGATAAAGGATATAAGGACACGGTCAGCACCACATAGATAGTATTTCCTTCATAGCTCTTCAGTTGTCAATCTAAGTATTCAGTCTCAGTATATTCTGAATAGCCTCACGGCTTTTGATCATCACTTGCACAGTTGCGATATTGTTCACTCAGTACTTCTGCTACCTTCTTAATAACATACACCCTCTAACACCTTCTATATACTAACGGGTATTTAGTGTGATGATTACAACCAGCACGAAGTTAAGTTAATAATGACTTTAATTCGAGAAACAGACTTACAACGATTATTTTGTTTGCTTTATTGTTATAGAGTGAAGTCGTTATATAACGAATGATGAGTAAATTTCATCTTTTCTTTTAAAAAATTACTATCCGCAACTTCAATGTTATTATATAAATGGCTGACGGTTTTACGACGTTTCGTATAACTTAAGTTTATCATTATTTCATGGGAGCAAATATTTACTATGGGAGAAAAAATCTTGAAACCCAAAGAATTAGTTAATACAATGCATTTCAAGCTATAATTGATTAATTAATGAAATGTTATCATCGAGTCCCATTGCAAAAGAAAACGAACTTGAAGTACAAAAAATATACACCGGATAGAATCTAAAATGTCGTTTAATTTAGTAGTGAAAAAAAAACCGATTATGATATTGTTTAAAAGCTTCCGTACAATATGTTATGAAAACGTTTGGAAGAGCATTTAAAACCAACGATAATGTCAAAATTAATGTATTTATCATTTGAAAAGTTATATAATTTATGTTAAACGCGATTTTAAGCTCCGAAATCTGAATATTTAGATCTTTGAGGCGAGATTTATATGCGATGATGAAGGTTATTTTTTGGGTGGAAATACTAAATATTTCGCCTAATCAATTAAGGATACAATAATAAAGGTCAAAATTGAATTTTAATATATTTGATAACGATTTAAAAATTGTATTAAACATTAAGTATCTCAGTAATATTATGTTTACTAATAAATGCTAATGTAGGTTGACAGGTAATCGTTATAATATAACAATAATATTTAATTACTGAGTAATTGATTCCAAATTTTCCGTTTTATGGAATTTAATAAAATTAAGTTGTAATAAATCCATTTCGAGCACGGTTATACAATGTATGATGTTATTATATCTCTTAATAAAATCAAAAGTTTATAACTTCCTAACTTATTAATAGTACTTTAAGTTGTGGCGCAGTATGCAATCTTTGATTTACGATAAGTGTTAATTTGTTATGGAAAAGAATACTCAATTGAGTAAATATATAAATTAACGGTTCCCTATTTATTGAAATCATTATCTTTGTAATATTGGATTGATAAAAGATTTGAAATTTCAAGTTTTGAAATTATCAACTTGTTTTGTCTTTGGCGAAAGTCAATGGATTGAACTATAACAGATCGTTAATCCATATATAAGACGTGGAAAATATTTATTTTAATTTCCGTTGGAAGGGTCAGGGTTTTTTTTTTGGCTATAATTGAAAAAATAAACGGTGTTAAAGCTTAAAATTATATGCAACAACCCGCACGTAACAATTATATCGTTACCATATACTACCTAAAGTCTTGATACGATTTATCAATTCTTATATAAATGTAAAACACGGCTAATTAAAACTTTAATCGATTTAATTAAAGATTTGAAGAAGTAAATCAAAAGTCAGATTTGGTGAATTACTATTGTCTCAATTAACTTGTCCACAATCAAGTTAATAATCGATACGAACAGAACTTTTGCATATAATATAAATTCATTGTGGATAATTTGATTCCCAATCAACTTCGTTAAAAACTAGGAAAGAGGATCACTTTAATCTTTTAGAAAGCTTGATTCATTCAACTTTTGTCAAGTATTAAACAATACACGAATCTTGTCATCTTTAGAGATTTACTGCCAAATAGTAGGACTTCATGTAGTCACAGCGATGTGGAGAACTTTTCATTTATTTATAAAACTATAAAAGATTCCTTTTACCCCGGGCGTAATCGTTACTTATTTGAAAAAAAAAACTTATTCGAATACCCTTTCAAATTCGGAATTACCAGCTAGAAGAGTTTCGTAATCCATGTCATAGAAATTCATGAAGCTTTCTAATGCAAAAAAAAATAATGGATTCCAATAAATTAAAAATAAAGCTAATTCTGTAAATGTTATAAGGAAATCGGTACTTAATAAGGCTTTTAAGTCGTTAAAAAGTAGCAATGGACTGATATTACGTATTAAAGGTTACTTTAATAGGCTATCGAATAAGACTAATTTTCGTGCCGACAAATAGTGGTGCCCTAACAAACTGGGAGACTGCAAGGGGAATAAAGCCGGCAATAGTGATTTATTTGATTAGCTTGATTATGTTGAAGATATATATAAATTGGTTATTGAAGACTTGTTTTGGAAAATTGATCAATTTTGAACTCAGAACTGTGAGAAAAATTGTGATAATTGGGTTGAATTTAACTGTGAAATTAACAAGGGTTTGGTTAATGAATAAGAAGGTAATTCAATGGTAACCGGAAGCGATTAGTTGACCATACTGACGTACGTGTATAAATCAAAAAGTCGCCAGTACTAAAATAGTATTAATTGAAGTACAGTAAGTCAATTTAACTAACATTAAATCTAACTATACTAATTGCAAGGTAAGTGTATTAATTGGAAGATCTACTGTATTAACTGCAAGTTAATTACAGTATGCGCTCACTTTATAATGGGGTACGGGCCAAGCAATTAATCATACAAATTTGTATGTCAACCAGCTAAGGGTCTTACAAACCTAGAAAAATAAATCCACCACTTGATCTATGGAATAATACTGTTACATAGACCAATCAAATCGACGATGTCACAACATCTAAATCCTTTACAGTAATACCAAAAAACATCCAAAAGAAAATCGAAGTCTTCTTTGGATAATAATACAACAATCCCGCTTTTCCCCTATTTATCAAATAATTTATACATCAAACCTTACTGAATTCTTTTTCCCTCGATGTTTAATTTACTTAATGTCGTTTTATCTGAAAATACGTTTATTTTCCTTGTGATGAACATTAGATGTTTTTAAAACAATTCACAAATGGCGAATCTTTACGTAAACGACAATAAATCTGAATTCGCCCCAAATAAATTCGAACCGTTTAATATTACTGGTCTCCGGTATTTGTACACCTTCTTCAAATAAGATGACTCTGTCTTTGGAATTTATTCCAGCCTAATCTATTAGGTTTTAGACTATATGCCAAGTACCAATGTCTTGGAACTATGATAATCAAAGTTTTAGTTCAACAGCACCATATTAAAGCGCATCAAAATTGAGGAAAAGGTAACCAAAGCTTAAACAGTTATACGATATTATACAAAGTTATCGCACACAAAACAAGAGCTATGACTACGTATATTACGAACCATCGTTATTTTAACGGTTATTCCTATACCTGCTTACTTTACCTCAAATCACTATATTGATAATATCCAATGATATTTCGATATAGTAGTCAGATCTCCTTTATAACTATGGCAAAGAAGTCGTGTTGTAGTATAGAACACCTAATAATATCGCCCTTTGAAACGCAAACTTACATTCTAGAAAAATAGACTTTGAACAAAAACAAAAGACGTTTCTCCTATAAATCTAAAACAGTTCATATCGGTTGAACTTTAACCCGTTAAATTGAAACTGTATGAATAGACTAATAACCTGATTGTTGGAAAGCCTTGCCTATCAATAGGCCTTTAAACGTTGAAATGTTGTCGATTCGATTGGTCAAAGTAACATTATTATTGCATGGTCAAGTGGTGAATGTCTTGTTCTAGGTTTGGAAGACCGCTAGCCGGTTTGCAAAGTAATTTATATGGTTAATTGCTTGACCCGTACTCTCGTTCATAGTGAGCGCATACGGTACTTGACTTGCAGTTAATACAGTAGACTTAAAAAACAATGTACTCAACTTGCAGTCAGTATAGTCAACTTTACTGTAAGTAAAGTTGACCTACTGTATTGTAATTACTACTTTTCCAATACTGGAAGCTTTTGCGTTTATGTGCATCTGCTAGTATGATTGACTAATCTTTTCCGGTAAGCGCTAAACTACGACCTTATCAGCTTGATAAATCGCTGTAAATTTTAATTAACCTTTGCATCGAATTATGCTCATTTGTACTTAAATTGGCTCCAATTGCTGTTAGTTGCCCTACGGCTCCGAGGTCAGACTTTATCAACTCCTACAAAATGTTTCTTCGTTGCAAAACTAAACAAGCCTTCACTTTAGCTATTCAAATCAAACGAATCGCCATTGTTAGGCCCCTGATAGTCTTCCTGTTCGCTAGCACATACTTGATCACTTTTACGTAATTTAGGCTTGCTTAGCGGCCTATTAACGTAGCCTTCAATGTGTATAGTCAACTTGTTACCATTTATAAATCATTTAAGAGCCTTATTTAGTAATTCATTCGTCATGGTATAAGTAGGTTTTTTTTTTCGATAATCCACCGGAACTCCTTCATCTCCCTCACTTCCTAAGTTTTGCAAAGTGTTATTACATCGAATATCAGGTGTTTTTTTGCAAGTGATTCCGACTTTCGAAAGGTATTCGAATAGGCTTCTCGAGATGGTACAAATCATTACCGGGATAAGAGGAATCTTTAGTTACCTGGTAATAATGTTAAGGGTTTCACATAACATTATAACTATATTAAAGCCTATTATTATACCGTAAACATTTAAACTAACACTCTTTATGTAATCTTTTTGTATTCAAAAAAGATTGAGTGAATTAGCCTAATGATAATGTTAAACTAGTCCTTTCGCTAAAATTTATTGACGAGTGTTATTAGAAAGACGATCCGCAAAGACAGGTTGGTGTTGTGGGTAAAAAAAACCATTCGTAAAAATTATTAGCTTAGTTTTCGATTGATCGATTGTGACTATGTTAGTTCGTCGGTTCAGATTTCGCATCTATTACTTAAGCCTCCTATTAGGCGGTTAATATCGTTATTTATTGGGTCTTATACTTATACCGCAATAAATAGGTTATAAGAGGCTTTTGGTTGGCATAATGTGGTAATATACCTGCTACGAGTATGTTGTTTCAGGTACCTTTAAGCTTTGGCTACGTTCATTTTGTTGGTTATAGCTAAATTAGCACTTTAACCGTTTTGCCGAAAATTAAGGCCGGTATTAACACTAAGTATACAGATTGAATATTTATTGAAATTAATCTGGTTACCTTTTGCAAATGTTGTAACCAGCTTACAGTTTTAAAAATTCAAGACGTTAATCGCCTATTATTTCGATATTACAAAGTTATTCATTTTAAAGAAACGTGTATCATTAGTTTGTATACCTATTAGGTCGAAGTCTTCCTTTTTCGGTACTAATAGGTACGAGGCATATATTAACGACTTTGTATCTATCTGTAATTTAAAATTTGATTGTTAGGTTATGAATTATTGGACGCTTATTTAAGTTAGATTATATAGATCATTTATATTAAGTACTACCATTCTTAAAGAGTAGATTGTCTGTATTTTTCGTAGTAACTTTTGCAATACAATTCGATGTAAATATATTCATAACTTTGTATAGGCATGCATCATATATCAGCTATTAAGGGTCAACTTAGCTTCATATTTGATTAGTAAACTTATCACCGAAAGAAATACTAAGCGTTAGTTGATTTTCTTAATCATTAGCCATTACGCGAGGATTAAATCTTTCTCTTTATTGTCGTATCAGTAAGATATTAGATGTTAATTTGTATACGGCTACCCCATGGTTTCAATTTTAACCTCTTAGATAATCCTCGACTTAATGATCGTAATATTTGTATTTTAAAGGTTAAAGTCGGTTATTTGTACGAATTATATGACTCCTCGAGATAATAAGCCGTCAATTTCGACTCTATCTCTTTTTAATGGGTTTTTCCGAGGTTTTTATAATACTTTATATTCGTAGCTTTAGTGCCTAGTCTCCGTTCTCCTTTTCTTTCTTCTTTACTTAACTAGTATTTTAAATAAGTACAAGGGTGTATTTTTCCTTCTTAACATTTCTTTTTTGGGGGTCGTCCGGGTCGATGACGTTTTATTGGCTTGTCGATAACGGGTAAAGGAGGTTCATATTAGTTATTTCATTAAGCTTTGGGGTTTAAACTATTAGAAACCCTGATGTAAGGTTTAACCTGCGTAGTACAAAAAGTTACGAGACCGTTCATAGTTTTAATAACGATTTTAGAGTGAACGATACTCAAAGTTTTGTATGAGCCTTTTCATTTTCTTGGCTTTAGATTTACGAGGACTTTACTTTGTAACTACCCAACAAGTTCGTCGATAATTGTGGGGCTATTTTTAGTGTTGAGGGTATTATTAACATGGCGGCGTACCGATTCCTTCCGTAGTTTCTTTAGGGATTTTCCGTAAGCCATAATTGCCTTTTGGTATGCGTGAATAATGGAGATTTCCTTTTAAAGTTTGGGTACGTTTTAAAGACGAGTAGCGTTGGTATTGGACTGTCAGGAACCATAATATAGTCCAGTTCTTTTACCACTATATAAAGTCGTGCCTCTGGATTCGTAAAACTCGTAATTTTTAGTGCAAGGATATTATAGGTTCGAAGAAGTAGTGCGTGAGCCTTTGTAACCTTTCCAATACTCCAGTAGGCCTTTAAAAATACCTATTTGCATTAAATTCTTATTATCTTAAGATTTCCCCAAAAGTCCAATCTCGTAAAGCTGGTATGGGTATGATGAACTACGATGTTAGATGCACTCCAGTACGTATTAATTTAAAACATTATCAACGTTTCGCACGTATAATTTTACGAAAGAGATTATTTTAATATATATTTATAGAGAAAGCGTTCGAAATTGACGACGTAAAAAATATGCCTGTTATCGAAGTAAAATATATTTATGTCGACTTTATAGTCAAATTTCGTATTGATATTTATATAAATTCAAATTTTGGAAAAGCTTGTATATATGTTTAAAAGTAGTGGTAAAGCTTTTGGATATTTTTTAGGGCAAATAATTCTATATTTTTATATTCCGTAAACTTTAGCACTTCATATAATCTACTATTAATTGGGTAGGTAACGAGCTGATATAGTTATCATATCTATTATTATTTTCTGAGTTAATATTAATATTCAAGATTTTAAAGATAAAACTATAAATACTTTTATTTAAAGGCGAGCGGCAACTTTTAGTCGTTTTATATTAATCTATCGGCGTTAACATAAATGTTAATACCGAGGGTCTTTATATTTTTTAAATACGAAAACAAAGGGGTAAGGTACTAAATGATGTAAAACGTAATTGACTTAATAACAGTTTCGATTGCTGTTATCTCCAGTAACTAAAGTTGCTCACCTGGTGTGAAGCCTACTTTGGCCTTGAAAATATCGTCACGATCGATTTTAGTAGCCGTAGTGCTTTCCCCCCATAATGATTTATATTGCGAATAGCTTTTTAATGGGTACTTTGTTGCCCCTGTATTTGATATAACACTTTAAAACGTATAGTTTACGTAACGATCGCGAAGATTAAAGGTTTGTAAAGTGTTAAGAGCCCAATTAAGGTAAATGTAAGGGTCTTTACTACCTAAACGATATGGAAACATGTGGTTAGCTAATATTAGAGCACGTCAGAGACTGTATCTTTATATTATTTGATTTAGTTAGGGGTATTATCACTGTTGATTGACTTATCGACTTTAAAGTTTCCGATTTGATTGAAGTAATACTGTTAAAAGATGATAGGGCATTGAATAAAATATATTACATTTTGATTTTTTAGCTTTGCGGTAGGGTGACGAGCTTACTAATTTCCAAACTTTCCACAAATTCAACATTTTTTACAACTATTAAGACGATAGTTTTTACGGTTAATAGGTCTATTTAAATCTTAATATTGTTAATTTCAACGTGGTTATTGTTTCCATTCTATAGTAGGTGTGCCAGACGTTAAGTGTTCAGAGCATCCGTAACCATACTTGCGGTCAATGTATTCAACTACCGCAAATTATTTTTCATTTACGTTAAGGAAATTAACGGCTCAGAGGTTCATTTTCAACGAGTTTGGTATACTAGTTTTTCTAGTTGTAAACGAGTAGCGAAACTATTTAAAAGATTCTTTATAAATGGTATCTAAGTATTGTAACATGTATTGAAACTAGTTAATACCTATAAACTTTGCCCGTACCTGCTTGCGAAGTGTGGTTCCTTTAACGTGTGCTTTTCCCATTATTTGCTAATATAAAATTAACTTGTTAAGTATTGGGTTTAGAATATCTCTTGGTTTTGTCTTCTTCTTTGCTATTATTATAGTTTACCTCATAGTAGCCTAGTTTGTATCATATTGAATAAGGTGGACGACATACTCGAAATAGCTTTTTTTGCTATCATAAACTTCGCGAAAGATAGTTTCTTGGGTACGAAAGGTTAGCTCATAGTTCGTGGCGTGCCCTGTGAGGTTTCTGGGGAATAGTAAGTGAAAACAAAAAAGGAGAACTTTCATTTATTGGTAAATGTTTAAAAAAAGCGCTATATTTCTATTGATAAGGTTATAGGGCTTTGTTTTATACTTTTCTATATCATTTCAAATATTGACGAAGTTCATAAAACGTTTATATTTAATATTTTCTAGGTAAACAAGTTTTGTGAAAATGTCGCGATAGTTATACTATTTTTATTAATAATGATTCCTAGTGGTCTAAGCTTTGGAGATACCAAAGCACGGTGTTAAAGGTAATTGCTAGTCGTCTGGCACGAGGGGAAAATTACTATAATAGGATTTGTGGTAGCCTTGCGCGTATATGCAACCATGTCATTGAATGGCTTTTAAGGTATTTGTCGATTTTAATAAACGGTTTAAAGGGTAACAAGGGATTAAAGGTTTGGATGAATTTGACGATTTAATTTAATTGACTTGTATAAATCGCCGATCTTAATACATTTTTCCGTATTAGCAACCGTTACTGCGCGCGCTTTGTATTTTTTATGGACGTACTCCGCGTTGTTACGTGAAGGAGTTAAACTGACGAATAGGTTAATAGATTCTTTATTGTTCGCGCGTAAAAAGGCTTAATTTAGTGAAGGTAGAGGGGAGTTCCTTTCGATCGTTTGTAAGGATGTTGAGGTTTTACAGCACGTTTTCCTTTGAGATGTAGGTTTTAAAGGCATTCCTTAAATTGAACTGGTTTAAAAGGGATTTCTGCCAGTTTAAAAAGCCCATTTTTAATACCTCAATCCCTCATCGTTTATTGTTTTCCTTGAAGTTTAACTGAACTCCCCTTTAAACCTTTTTTATATGTTAATAGTTTAGGCGTTAAAGACGTAGAGAATGTTTTGGAAGGCGCGGTCGTCGCGGTTAAACCTTTTGCCGCTATCTTACTTAACGACGTAGAAGCTGAAGAAATTTCCAAGGTGCTTTTCCATTGAGGTTTCGCCGATATCTTGTTCCTAAAGGTTTTTATCGTATTACTTTGACAAGTGGGATCCGAGGGCTTTAATCCCTTTTTGAAGTTTTTTGTGAGGTGTCATTTTAAAATTCTGGGTAGAGTAGGACTTGGTAGGCGAGTGACTTGGTAATTTTTGGACGTGAAGTTTAGTAGAAACTTAGCGACTTGGCGATGATTTATGCGATGATATTTTTTCGGCGTAACTTGGCTAATCTTGATATCTTTCTCTCAAATCAGCGATTTTAACGATTTTATTAGCGTAGTGACAGTGAAAAAAGTAAAGTATCGGAAAAGCTTACTGTTAAGTGCAAGGTCAGAGATTGTTTATTATTGTTAGTAAAGTTCGAAGGTTGAAACTTGTAAGTCATGAGATTTAGTCGTTTTCGTAGGAGTAACACCCATAGTAGTATTAACTTAGCCTTTTGATAATACGTCTATTTAGGACTTTTAGCGGTTAATCTTAACTTTTTTTTTAAAAAAAAAGATTCGTACAGATGTCCTAGTGTTTTTAATAGCAATACCGTCGCTACCTCTAGTCCGCCGTAAGGACTGGCATAATTTCGAGTTTTTATTTACATATTGCCGTAAAACAAATACAGTTGCCAGTGCTTTTCGTAAAAATATTTCCTTTACCTTAACCGCTATTATTAACGCAGGGTGTAACCAGAAAATATCCTTATCCAGTACTTAATTTATTTATGCTTATCTTATTAAGAACTGATTAGTTTTGGTAGTCCTTGCCTATTAATAGGCCTTTAGACGTTGCAATGTTGTCGATTCCATTGGTCGAAGTAACAGTCGTATTGCGTGGTTAAGTGGTGGATGTATTGTTCTAGGTTTGATAGACCGCTAGCTGGTCTGCATAGTAATTTGTATAGCCAATTTCTTGGCCCATGCCCTAGTGGTAAGTTGGTGCATACTGTACTTGATTTGCAGTTCATAAAGTAGACCCACAAAATAATTCACTCAACTTGCAGTCAGTATAGTCAACTTTACTGCAAGTAAAGTTGACTCACTGCACTGCAATTAATACTATTCTAACACCAACTCCTTTTAATAATCTTTTATCAAACAGCTCATCTAAACTACACAATTACATTGATTAGTATCTCGTCAGACTACAACGCTCTTTAACACGGCAACTAATATATCCGTAAACCGCTCGCCTATTAGTACTATAACGATAAACCACAAAGACATATCATAACTTAGTTTTAGTTACCATGAAAGGATTTCTTTGTACAAATTCTTCCTTGTATCCGCAAACAACGAGTTTTCGCCCTTTTTGAAACCCGACATGTACCTCTTCAATATTCTTCTGAAAAACTTACCAAAAACCTATTAAAAAGGAAACTGCTCATGCCTTAAATGTTTAATACGCGAACCTAAACAAACATTATCCAATAATGGTTGTCAACGTATTGAAATTAAACAAAAATAGATATAAATACGTGGGTATCTAGTATATAATCCTCAAAAAAGGAAAAATTACCCCGACCAGGTTTAAAAATTGACACTTTGATAATCTATATACTAATACATGTTTTTTTATTATCAAGTTTATCAAGATCTTGCAAAATTTGAAAACCATTATCCACTACCCCTGTAAATGAAAAACTGTTTACATAAACATCAATTCAATAACATAAGGTCTAAAAAGTGATATAACTTTATTTTTACAATAAGTGTATAATAGTTTCATGCACTTACTCAAGCCTAGAATCGGCTGTCAATAGTGAGATAAATCTTTAAAAATATGGGTTTTACAACTAACTAAGTTATATATCAAAGTGAAAAAAAGGGTACTAACGACAACTCTATCCTGTATATTTGAAATCAACTGTCAACCATTACCTTCAAATCCCCCTTGAATGCTAAAATAAAGGAAATTGAAATGGAATATTACGCCTCAAAATAGGAAAATATGCCTACCATGCATAAACGATATAATCTCGTTGTTTAACTGAATCAGAGCCTTAATTGAAAAATATATTCCGCTAAGCAATGCTTCCTTTTATCGCTACTATTAACACGGTGATTCTATATCGTTTCTCAACTATAAAACGTGGTTGAAGGGATTTGATATTGTACTATAAACGATTCCAACTCACTAATACAAACAGGCGTTATACATGATATTAAGGTATAAAAAAAAGGTTATAAGCCTCAGATAATACCAAACCTCTGTGAATATTTAGAAGTAATCAAGGTTACCGTATGAGAAAAAAATGAACAGGGAAACCCATGAAAAACACCTTGGAAAATCATTATTGAAAATTAATAATTTCGGGAAAATAGGTTCAAGGAACAAACTATATTCCATTAACGAAAAAACAATTGAATTAATTAGGAGCCTAAATAATTTGTATCAACCATTTACAGAATACATATTTACATTTAAGACCAGTTGGCTTAACACGTATGTTTCAAGCTCGTAAATTACAAAACATATCATTATCAACATATTAATAGACAGATACTACTTTTTTTAGTGTTATAACCAAATTTGTATATAACTCCTTAATATTGCCGATAAATTGGACAAAAAAACATTTTCTTTAACCACCACACAAGGAGTAAAATCGATAAAGAGCACTTTGGACGCGCTTATAAAGGATATGCTACATATCTAAATGATCCAGTCTGGATATATTGGATCGCACACATATCCAACATATCCTACGCCACCATATCAACTGCAGGAACTGGATATAAGGACATGGTCATCAACATGTTAGGTAGCTTCATTAGATAGTTCTTCAGTTGTCAATCTAAGTAATCACCTCTGAATATCTTCAACGCTTTTGATCATCACTCCCACATCTTCATTATTGTTCACGTAACACCTCTGCTACCAACTTGATAACATAAACCCTCTGACACCTTCTTTTTACTCACGTGTTTTTAGTGTGATCATTACAAAATGCTATATGAAAATCGGAAAGAAATTGAACCGCTTTTGGTGTAAAAGGACGCGAATATGTACCGTCCTCAAAGCTTTAGTATAAATGCTTTTAATAAGTCTCTTAACGCATAGAAGCTTGATCGTAAGTTAAGCGAATCTGTGTAAAAATCCTATAAAGAGGCTATTAACGCCGTTGCCTCCTAATTAAAAAACCAAACTATATAAAGAAACGCGTTTTAACGATACGTATTACAATTCATGCAACGGAAAATATTGCTGTCGAGGGCTCCAGATTTCACTTGCGGCACTATTAAATGGTTATCGTTTTACCTACGGAACTTTACACTTTAAATAACCACATTATAGGGTTTTCTTTAACGTATAAATAATTGGAACACATGGCTATACATTCGCCTTCTTTTGCTATACTAGCTTACATTATTACATTGATATGACCATCGATACACTGGTTTAATTTATTACGTCTTCCTTTCCTATTATTCTCGTTTTCCTTGTCACTCCGGTATAAATAGTTACTTAAACTATTGTTTTCGTCGAAAATAGAACGTCGGTTATATTAAACACAACAACTGCTCCGGGACCTATGCGAGAGAAGCAGTGTGCTATTATAAACTACTCGAAATACCACCAATTTTAGCATATCACCTTTTGAAAGGGGGCCGATAAAATGGAATTACGGGTTCTTATTATGTTTTTAAAGTGTTCTAAATACGAATTCAAAAATAGGACCTTTCACCATACCTTCGTTGAAAGTATATAATTAGATGTACTGATTTTAAACTCGGTAAAAAGGATTGTTAAGGCGTTTTATATCTATTGCAACAAATCCATTATTAAGAGTAAGCTATTCTAATAATGATAATGATATCAACGCTTCTTTACAATTTTGAAGTTATTTCTATAACACGATAATAATCCTCATTTATTCACTTTTTGAAATGGTTTCTTAAAGTCATTTATTACCTTTTTTGATATATTTCGATCAAAAATCCCAAAGAAATTAATAACGGGATTACAGTATAAACTGGATATATATCAATTAACGCTTATCTGTTAACAAAGGAATAAGACGTACATAAGGGTTTCATAACGTAAATCGTATTATATCTGCATATTATTAAATTGTACATCTATTCAATAGTACGAAGTTGGTAGCTAAGACAAACAGATGATATATATTTTAGTTTAACGACGATAGTTACTCATCAAACAAGGTCAACTAAATATATCATTTCTTAGCTCGGAGCCTTGATCACGTGGTTCTGAAAAAGGGATATATTTTAAAACTATTTGTGTTATCGACTTAATAATTTAATTGTTGAGTCCGTTTCATTTAAAAGTACGTCGACTACCTCGAGGATTGGAAACGAACTGAAACATATATACTATCAATATATAACTTTACAAAACGAATGTAATAATGAAAGCCCCAGATAAAAAATTAACTACGACCGTTCAAGATACGATGAACGTCCTCATAATGGAAAAATACTGGAAAACCGTGTTTTGTTACATCAATATTCGTGAATAGTTTACTACTAGAAATACGAAACAACATATACTCTATACCCGCGCTCCAAGATCCTAGGCCCTTACGGTTGTATACGACGCTACCGTGACGATTTATTTTCTATCTATATCAAAGCAAATGAAAGTAAATAAGCGTAGTCAAAATACCGAGATCTTCGATTATTAATTAATTCAACACTAGGTGCCTCATTTAATTCACCATAGGTATCAGAAATCACGTTTCCGTCATAAAAGGCCTTGATAATAAGAAACGTTATACAGAAACCATTTCAGAAAAATGAAATATACGTATATAATAAACGATTTAATTGGTGAAATCACATTTAATCAAACGATCATACTTGCTGAGATTTTTAAATCGCGCTAAAAAAAACATTGAAATTCAGAAAACTGAATTTCAAAACCTTTAATAAATTTGTGAAAAGGCTCAACGTATAACTCCGTTATAACCAAAATTGTACCCAAAAAAACTATTCCTACAATGAAAAAGGTTACATTTATAGTAGAATTCCTAATTTTACGTTACCTATTAATCCATCATCAGATTTCCATTGACCGCATAAATTAAATTATCCTAACTAACTTGAACCCCTTTGTCTACTCGAGTCACATTATTACTAACGTTTCGGAATATTAAGTACATTTATGTTCAAAATGAATAATGAAATGAAATGCAATAAAACGCTGTAAGTAAATATATGGCTCATCATTTTATTTGAAAACATTTTCCAAAAAAATACAGTGTATTATATTTTACTTATGGGTTATACCGCGGAAATCGTTGACTTGAATGACCTGTAAACACTTTGGTACGGTAACAACAAATAAAGGATATAAGTACATATTAAGGCTTTGGAGTTATGACTTTTTTTATGAAGTTCAGAGTTAAAATAAAAAATTATTAATTAAATAGACGAATCACGAAATAATTCTAATTTCAAGGCCATGAATATTTCTTCCCCTTTAGATTATACTCATTTTTAACCGTTATGCAAACTCTGTTTAATGTTAAAATGAAAGTTTATCTTTTTCAATTGCTATTTTAGATATCCTCCATATATATTGGAACCAACTTCATAACTTACGTGATTACAAACGTTAGTAATTGATTATTTAAGTCTTGGGTTATCTTCGGCAAGGACTTCAACCTTTTATAAAACCGTGATAAATACTATCTAAATAAAGAATAAAAAGGTTAAACTGTGGATACCTTAACGATTACGACCGGTATACATTTTAACAAACACGTGGATAATTCTTTGTACCATTTAAAACCAGTCTTTAACTTCATTTTAACACATATTACTGTGACTATTATCGGTAATATGACCCAACCTTGATGGTTGTTTGCACTACAAAGTATTGTGAACTTTCTTTGCAACTTACGAAAACCGGACGACCCCATTATTGCGCGTTTATGTATCGAAAGAAATCTAGGAAAATCTAAAAACATTATCGCCATAAAAAAAACCTTCATAATACCCGAAAATTCAATTATAACGTAGCTTTACTACATGTGTAAATTGGCGCCTTTATCCAAGTAAATATAAATACTTTATATATAGTCAACGAATTCGATGCGGCTGACGTAAATTCTATTATATAGTGGACACCCAGATATAACGGGCATGATTATTATATTAGATAGGACAGTACGATCCGTTCGTAGGGTATGGGATTCATTTAACGTAAGAATATTTCTACAATGATATACCCAAATTATTTTATACTATAAAGCAAAAAAATGAACCATGTTATTCAGCTTGCGAATGTTTATGGAATTATAAGCTAACATACATCCCCACCTCCTCTCGAGATCAATAAACAATGGGTTTTAATAACTATCAGTAAACTCATATTAACCGACGTAAAGCTGATTTACCGACTATCAATCTTGTATCAATTACCAAGGTCCTCTATTTACAATAATTGAGGTTTTAGTTTAACCGGTCTATATAAAAGCGCACCAGTGTTGGAGAACGCATGGTTGAAACTGTAAAGATCGCGCGGTTTTATAAGAGATTATCCAGTATATAGTGAAATTTGTCGCTGTATTTTTTCCTAGTAATTATCTATTTCGAGGTCGTATTAATATTGACCTATGAGACTAAAAGCAGGTGTATCAATCGTATATAATAGGGTGTAAAGACCAGATAACGATTCCTCTAGTTATTATGACATAGACGGTCGCCCAGTCGTATATAACCTCTTTCATAACAGTCACCTTCAAAATCGTAAACCAACGTATTGTTAAAATACTTTGACGAAATAGTAACTTCAATTTATATTTGGCTTCAAAATGATCGATATCAATTACCATTTTATCAGTTATATTATAACCAAAACAATTTTACCACTCATAAATTCATGAAAGAAGCCCGAAAAACTAACCCCCAGTTTTATCAGTTCACGTTAACTATCACCTAAACGGCTGCAGGACTCCTTGTTACAACGGCTATAATACCCCACAATATCTCTGATTAAAACAAAAAACCACAACCTAGTTATCGCGAACGTAAAATGACTACTTTTACTGCGGATTTAATAATAACAAACAAGAGATTTCTACTTTTCCATGACTTTTACTTATAACCTAGCGATTATCCCTCGTGCATAACAAAAACTCTATTGAAAGATTTTTTAAAAAACAGTTGTTCAAACTTTCAAAGTTCAATACTCAAATGTTGATACAAACTACTTCACGGTTTGCATCAGCGGGTAAAAGTAATATAAAAACGGAGAAAAACTAGTGAATCAAAAATTAAAAATCATGAAACAGCAATGATATCTCAACCGAATTGAACAATTATGATCCTACCACCTACATCGTCGATGTAAAGATTATCGGACCAAATAATGATTAGATAACAATCATACGCGCCTCCCTAACATAAATCATAATATATATTAATAGTGCCTTAATTTTCAATAGTTTTAAATTCGAATCCATCTACTTTTCCCAGTAATTATATAATCAAATCCATGCTTTCACTGAAACCTCATACGGGTTTATAACGGTGAAATACAACCTGACTAATATTTTTTTTACTGTAAACGAAATTATTGATGAGCTTGTTAACGAGGGAATTAATAGTGATTTTTGTTTGAACAACAACAGTTATCCTTTAGTTAACGAAGTTAAATTACTATTTTCATCCCAACTAATCACGGTGACAACGCTTTAATGCATCTTTAACCATACATTAACTTTCTCAGCATAGGTGCACGGACTACCTTGTTAAAGAAGGTATGTGACCTACACTGAAAACCCTAATATTGCCTATTTCCGAGAAAAAAAATTAGTCCAGCCGCTCTTAATCCCATCACTTCACATATATTCTATTTCACCACAACATTAACAATTGGCTCTATCACCACTTGAATCCTCTCCGGCATCTCCATTTTGGCTATGAAGATTATTGTCGGCTCGGCGCACCGCCCACGCAGTGGTGTTCCCAGAGAACAGCACTTACAACTAACGATTCCGTCCCTCGTTACTTGCGCCAACGTAACCCTTCAGAATTAAACTTGTATTTAAATTGTAATAAAAGTTCGATTTCTTCCGAGTTTCAAAGTATGAAAGGAAAACTTCATAAGTTTTCGTAGTTAATGGCTTTATTTATTCATTTATTTATGTATTTATCTTCAAGCCGTCATCATCTATACCTACGTCCCTCCCGTTTATCTGGCCCTCAAAACTTGAATTTACACTGCAATTGCAATAAAATTTTGATTCCTTTTATGTTTTATGGTCTTAAAGAAAGATATTTATTATAAAAGCTCATACTTAATGGATTTATTTATTTAGTTACTTATTTATTAATTTATTCATTTATCTTTGAGCCGTTTTTATCTATTCCAGCGCCCCGACCGCTTCACGGCGCCTTACACTATATTTTAGAAACCTCTGGCTGTTTACAAAATACTCTTTATGGTATACCACCCGATTAGTGACATACTCTATTTTAAGATTCTTTTACGTTTCCTAGGCTTGAGATTTTTCCACCGAGTTGTAAAGTACCTTCTTTACTATGTTATAAAGTATATCTTCTATATCGCCATGGGGTGCCAACCAAGACATAAGTGTTTTACAGGTTCTTTACTTCTGTAGACCGCTTTTCGATCCTCGATACGGGTAGGCGTCGAGTGGAGACTGAGATAGCTGTATAACACAGCCCGGCTAAAGCTATAATTTCCACTCCCTTACAGATCTTTAAACTATAGGGTACCTCAAGGTCTTCATTGGAAGGTTGACTTAAGTTTAGATTTCTGGCTTAAGGTTTCCTTCATTTCTTTGTATTTTTCTGTTTTTTAAATAAAGGTTGTGGTCGTGGATTTTTCTTTGTAAGTATATTTGGTTGAAATCCTTTTTCGGAAATACCTAGTGGTATTATCCATCGTTTACATGGAACTTGGATGAACATTTATCAATATAATCCATATTGGTAATCTATACTCAATTTTTAACATATAGTAAGTATTAATACGATTAATTATAAAATTACAGCGGCATTCAACATATACGTACAACACAATACCCTAAATTAGGCTAAAGGTGTAAATGATGAGGTTTTTAACTTTATATATTTATTTAGT
This sequence comes from Anisogramma anomala, assembly GCA_038502455.1. Lineage (NCBI taxonomy): Eukaryota > Fungi > Ascomycota > Sordariomycetes > Diaporthales > Gnomoniaceae > Anisogramma > Anisogramma anomala. The sequence continues at coordinate 29,556,909 of JASMMZ010000005.1, forward strand.
TGCGGGCAAAACTTACTATGGTTTAATTAAAGGATTATACGGTACAATTCGGCAGCGACAGGAATTTTCGAATAGGGTGGTTGTTCTGCGTAGGAATATTTGAGTTGCAAGCTTATCCACCAGTATATGTAAGAATTTAACATTAGTGTGGTTCACATCATACCAGATATATAGTGGTAATTATCCGGTAATAGAAAATCTCAAAAGAAAAACCCCTATAATATATTTCAAAATTAAATTAATAATTACTTTTATATAAAAAATTGGGACTCATGTAGTCTATCGAGTAAGAATTTTTTTGGTAGGGTCCCCCGTGAAGTTTGCCCTCCTACCCAGTTACTATTACAGGGGCCTTCATTATATCGATTTTGTACGATAAGATTCGAGTTTAAGAGGATTAAGGTGTATTCAAAACACTTGAAGTTTTTTAATGAAAGTGTATTCTACGTACTATACCAATATAAACGAGGTAAGACGTAGTCATTACTTTACTCAACTTTTGAAAGGTTTGAAAATGATAACCTCGTTTTCACAAAAGGCTTTTAAACGAGAAAACATGCAAAACGAGTTTATGTAAAGTTTTTTTTCGAACCCTAAAAATTTCTGAAAGTGTTTTCGTATAAGTGATTATTTGAATTTCAGAACGGTAAGTTCAATTAAAAAATGATTAAATTCATGTTCAACGCTCGCCAGCAACAATTCAGTTTAATATTAGCTAGCAATAATCATTTAATTTCTAGTATTAATAGTATTATCAATACGGATAAATTCACAATGATAAAACCAACGAAATAAACACAAAAGTTAATTATTTAACAGCTTTATTACATTTGTCCACGAAAACCTTTACAACTGTTATACAAAACGTTTAGCTAGGTTAAGATAGGGTTGTGGGAGAGGGGGACGGAATTAAGCAAAAGGGGGACGTGATTAATATAGATGAGGGTTGCGGGAGCGACGGCTGTGGCAGGAGCAACGGCTTAGCTTTTAATAATATTTGTATTATCATTTTTATCTCCAATACTATCGTCATTGCCGTTGCTGCCGTTGCTGGGGGAAAAGAAATATGTTAATGAAGAACGCCGACTGCCCCACAACGCCTTAACCGAAGCTTACACGGCGTCTCCAAATAGGGTATAGGGAGCGAAAACGATAAAAACAACAACAAGCTCGTTTTTAATAAACCGGTTGTCGCCATCAATATTACCACTACTATTTTCTTTTCGGAAAAAATTATAATAATGTAGAGCAACGGTCAACCAAGGCCGCGGCCGACATATATACACTACCAATCTTCGATAGGTCGACGACAACGTAAAGAAGATGTTGATAAATAGTTTAATATTTGTATAATACCAACTCAATCATGCTGACTAAATATACAACTAATGATACGACGATGACCGCGATAAGAGGAATATACCTAATTTCACATTTAGTTATTACATCATTTCACGTAAATTGATAAAATATACAAACTTTTCTGCCATATACGATTATATAAACCATATTATGTAAATGAACTTATTTACGTATTAAATTTACTTCACTACTGGATCCCCGTTTACTTGAATCCTATCCCTCACTTCGTAAAACAATAAACGAACGCAACTTGTGGAAAGATACATTCATATAAACGAGGCTACAAAGGGGAAGGTGGCAGGGCAAGCGACGCGTTTAAAGATTTCCGGGGCAACTAAAACACGCTCGCGTAGGTGGATAGTGCGCATAGCTGCGGCGCGTGCTTAAAGACCTACTTTTTGTTCAACAACGCAGCTATTTACGTTCGTATAAAACTTTATATGGGCCGCGCCTACCGCAAAACCGCAAACTTTAGGACCTGATGAATAACAATAAAGAGCTAGGAATAACTCATTTTCAATGGTATCAATAACTAGAAAACTACAAGTTTATGATTAAGCAATGAATATCAGGGTACATAATTAATAAATTATTAAAACATAGGTTTTATTGGGACTAAGGTTATTAAAAAACGGTTCGTAAAACGTTTCTGGTATTTTTATGGAGGGAAAGTTATACGGTGCACAAACCACCTGTAAAAATAACAAATATCCATCGGAAACACCATTTTTTACCAGAGACTAGAATGAGGTTATCGAATTTATACGCGCAAATACAATACGCCCATCACCCGTTTATTTACAAGCTTTCTTTTTATACGTTAGATTCTTAAGGCCACTATAATCCAAAAAAGAACCGTTTGATTAGATTCTTTAAAAAATAGACGCCGGGCTAAAACTAACAAAGCCACACCTCCTGGCTCGACGAAAACTAAGACTCTTACACCATCGGGTCTCAAAATATGCATGACTCCGTAGAGTGTAAATCGAAAAAATATCTTAAATGTCCATCTCTTAGATAAATCATTGTTTAGGTCTACTTTTCTCAATGTTTACTGTAAGGAAAAATGCTCTTAAGTTACGATCCTTTCCGTTAATATCTCTAGATATAATTCGTACCAATAAGCGTTCTGCTAGACGGTTGACACTGTGAAGCAATAGTAAATTTTTAAAAAATATCGTTTCCAGAGTTTGTGTATCTCTATAGCGTCGTTTTGATAAACTATTAACAACATTTTTACGTTGTTAACTTATTGAAAATTCAAGAATTCTTAATTTTTTTTGACTTAGGAAGAGCTGACAATCGTTGAAATTTCTCAGTTAGCGAAATAATCTACCAAATTTATTTCGTAGATGTCTTTGAAGATTGTGTTACAATAGATGAAAAACTTGAATAATTTCACGAAGATAATGATAAAAGTAATATGAATGACAAAAGTTAACAATTATATACGCAAAAGTAAAGCTGAGCCCTAAGTGCGTAATCCTAAGTGCAAGAGTTAAGTTTTATATTGACAAGTGTTTTATTTTAACTTTGTTTTAAACACGCGATGTATGGGCCACTACACGAGTAGGGTTTCTCCGAAAACACTTCACAGGGCCCAGCACACGTGACCGGAACGCGTTTCACCCTCGCTCTTTCATTGGATATTTTCTGATTATCTTCTTTATGGGATCCTTCTCCCACGGGGTCTATACACTCACATCTCCGGCGCAAACAGGTTCCGGGCTGGGACTGATGAGGCCACGTTTCGTCGCCTGAACAGAGCCACATTTTACACGCGTATAAGTCTCTAAACTATGGGGAATACTAAGGCCTAGATTGAAAGGATGGCTTGAACGCCTTGTGGCTTATATAGGTCTTTAGTGTACCCAGGTTAAAATTCTTCCCGCCTGTATATACGGGATTTTTTTCGCAGCATCAAGTATCCAACACCAATAACAACATCTCCCGGTGATAGGAAACAACCAAAAAAGAGTTTAGTTCCTTGGATCCAATTCTTCAAGTTTAAAAACATGTATGATAAGCTACTAAAGGTACAATTGATAAAAAATACCAAGTTTTAAGAGATGAGAACGATTAATTTTTGAAAGAATTGAACGTTTATAAATATATTGTTAGTTAGCACTCTCATGAAATGAATGATTGAAACTTTTTCAATGACCAGAAAACAGATAATTATCGTTAGATCAATAATGGTGAAATCGCGCAGAAATTTAATAATACAACTTAGGAAAAAAAATTAAAACTTCTCAGATTATTACCATTTTATACAATATATAAAATTATATATCTATATGATGGAAGCCACCACCAAACTTATTATGAGAGTTTATATACGAATATAAATCACCGGAAGTTATTCTTAATATTAATAATGAAAGGAATATGTAATTAAATATTTTAAAGACACTTATTATAACTCGTTATTGACATAAATCTAAATGTTTAACGTAGACTACAATATTTTTACCAACTTCGCTGGATGTAAGGAAATGACGATCAACACAGACGATGATATTATAATTTATTTAGTATCAGAATAATGCCGTTACATAATTCGCGTTTATTAGTTGAGGTTTTCATGTTGTCATTTTATTTCGGGTTTTTCTCTCCAGTATTGATTGAGTAAGTTGATGATTACTATTTTACTTCATTTAATGAACCTTGTATTTTGTTGCGATTTTTAACATGGTATGATAAGATATTAAGACCACTACGTTCCCTTTGTTTTATAATATACGAATTATTTTTGTAGGTATTTATCATTACAATATACTCTATTCGATTCTCTGTTTGAAGTGAGTAGTGTATTGAATTGAATGTGGTATATGTTTTTCTTCTAAGTTTAGCAAAACACTAGGCAGTTTATATATTAGTTCGTATGAGCAACCATTTACCGCATACCCGTTATGGAATTGGGAATCAGCCTGTGATCAATTTGCAATTAATACAATCAACTTGAATATACTGAAACGGACTGCTATTTCAATGCTAGCTTTTTTTTTCTTCGTAAACGCTAGTATAGTTAATGACTAATTAACGGTAATTTTATAATATTATTTTCTTTCTATCGGCATTCCTTCCTTCATCATTAATTCATTTTTCACTAAAATCATCTTCCAATTGTAATTTTCTCACCTCCATGTACAAACATCAATTTCCTGTTTTCCTATATGTAAATTTATGTTAAAAGTATATACGTTACTATTTGTGTTACTTTTATTAACATTCATAAATTAGGGTCTTATGCGTATTATCATTCTAGTAATATTTTAGTTTTCCAACATTTCTTTGTTTCTTTTTGTTACGTACGGGCCGGTTCATATATCCTTCAATTAAAATAGGTTATTTGTTATTATCTATAACCATTTTTCCATACGACATTATGGGTAGCCTTAGTTATAGTATTTTCAAGGTTTTCTTTATAGTGAATCCACTCTTACTTGTAGATATTTGGTATTTACCTTGCTTCCCTCAATGCTATTACGTTTGCTATTAAACCATGCTTATTAGTTTTTCCGACATTAGATAGGCACTCATCAATCTTTTGGGATTTATTATTTATAACTAAAGAAATTGAAGGCATCTTAAATTGTGCTGTAATAATGCTTAGTATTTCTTTAATGAACATGTTGATGTTTAATTTTGTTAAAATGTATTGAATCCTCAATTTTAATGATATCTGTATCATTAGTTCATAACTAACGACGGACAAGTACATAAGGTTATGAATAATAATACTTCAACTATCACTTATTTTTCTATTACAGAGTATTATAAGTAATCGCATTTGAGAGGTGAGTTTGTTATTGTTAGTAAAACCTCTCGTTGAAAAAAGTACGAATGTTACTGTTATTAAAACTGTAAATACTATATGATTGATTGAACTAATATGATAGATATTTGATGTATAATCTATTTCAAACTGTTCAAATATTCACTCTCATAATATATTGATATTTCCAATGTTCACAAATATTTAATTCATGTTTAGTACTTGCATAAATACTATTATAAGTTTATTATGTTTAGCTGGGATTAACTTTTTATTGAACTCTTGTTCATTGCACAAGATATTTAGTAAAATATAAATATATAGAATGGAGACAGTACTTTTATTTCGTGATATTAGTGGAAAATAAACATTATGGTAAATTTGCATAATTGAGAACATTACAGGCACTTATTATTGAATATATCGGGAGCGCAATTTGGTATAGAAAATTCAATGTTGATTTATTTTCCTTTGATAACTTTATCAAACGGAAACAGATTTTCGCGTGTTAACGTTAAACTTATCTTTTATGTTAAACTGTGTTATCTTAATTATTGATTTGATGACAATGAAGTTAAAACGTTCGGAGATATTGGTAATATTTAAACCTCATTTTCATGTGAAGTTGTATACATAGATTATTAAAATTGTGAAAATTGAATTCCTAGGTGTATATTAGAAAAATCGTAAGTTGAAAACATGAATATATAGCATATTATCGATTTAACCTTACTAAAGAACTTATTTACTAACCTTAATCACTTAACTCAATGTTATATATCTAATTTATAAAATTCCTTAAATGTTGCTTCATAATAACTTCAATGGTTCGCATTTAGCTATTTATGTTCAAGTTGAAACATTATTAGACGAAAATTTTATGAATAAAACTATGAATATATAAATTCAAAAATTCGAAAAAAAAAAAGATAAATATTCAAATTGTAATGTCTCAGTATCTGTAGTAAAAATTGAATTTACATAGGGAATTTCTTCAATTATTTCCTTATTAAACCTTATGAGTTGATAGTAACACATGGTTATTGAACGGTAAAATGCGAAAAAAAATACTGTTATATTCGTTTTGATCATAAAGATCGTGGTACTAAAACGACAGTATTCATAAAAATATCGATTTACGCTCCAACATTCACAGATAAAGATAGAAAAAAGTTTAAAGATTGAAGTACCAGATATGTGGAAAATATAGTGAAATTATCAAATTCGAATAAATAATGGAATGTATTGACAAAACCTAATTATTTGAAAACCAAATCGAATAAGTTTCACTATTTTAATATTTTCAATTTACTGAAGTATTGAAGTATTATAATAAATATATTTAACACGAGTTTACAATTGATTTTCATTTAATTTGAAAAAAAAAAAAAAAAAAAAACATTGAAATTATAAATACGAGCATTAAAAAGGTAAAAGTGTAAGGAACTATATGTATTATTACATGGATAATTCAACATTAATTACTTCAATTATAAATTAAAACACAAATTTTTTATGAGTAAAATTCTTGTTTTGAAACGCCATTTTGACGAGTTTATATATAAAATATTACCTTGTTTGAAGATAAAAAGTGCAAGTTGTAACATATTACAAAACATAAGACAAACGTCATCATTGAATATATACTGGGTATTGATAATATTCTTGTGAAAATTGATTCAGATATTAATTCAATTGGGTTTTATATGCCAATACTGAATCTTTGAATAATGATATAGAGTGAAAGTAGTATTTTTGCAGTCCCGTAAATAATCTCAAACTTCAATTCAGTTAAAAATTTGATTCAATAAATTTGGAGGAACTCATTAAATCGAGGATCATATTCAAAAAATCTTGAACAAACATAATAACCTTTTTAACTTTAATCAGATAATTTTATTTTGATAATTTATATATTGGTTAGGATGACGTAATTCGCGTAGATAAACATTGTTATCATATTTAAATGAAGTACAAAATTCTTAACCTCATTTTAGCAATCGATGGTCAAAAATATAGTTTTACTGTAATTGGAGTTCATAATTACAAGCTAAATAAAAATTAATTATTAGTATCATCAATGCGTCAGCATATCTCACTGATAGGTCATAGAAAATGTAACATTGTATAAATAGGTAAACAAAATCGCAAATCGAAACTCTTTTCTAATAAATAGGTAAGAAAAATTTACAACCCACAAAATATTTCGTTAGTTTTAAGAAAATAGTAATTATTCCTCATACGCAACAAGATTTGATTTATGAAAATCCATATTTATACCGTGGAATATGATAATTCAGTTCAAGTATTTAGATTTCGTCATTTGATACTCATATCTACTAGTGTTGATATCAAGGCCTCCTTTCGAAAATATTAAAATATTCCTATTGTTGATAGGCATGAACAATGATAGACTCTTCGACATTACAATGTTATCGATTCTAATTGGTCGAAATAACAGTAGTATTTCATAGTTAAGTGGTGGATAAATTGTTTTAAGTGTTTTAGACCGATATCAGGTTTGCCCGCTTATTTTTATAACTCATTTCTTGCCTTGGGTCTAGTATTAAGTTAACCTATACTGTACTTAACTTTATTGTCAATCAATTAAACCCCTAAACCAATACACTCAACTTATAGTCATGACAGTCGATTTACCTGATATTTCAGTTAGTTGATTGCATTCTAATTACTATTGTTTTAATACCGCCGGCTTTTTGTTTTGTAGACGTACGCTAGTATAGTTGTCCAATTATTCAAGATAGACTCTGAATTAACTCCTGGTTAGCCGGCCTAACCCCTGTTAAATTTGTTGCCAAATGAACATCCATTACCTCATTCTTCCCCATGGTGCCAAGTTTCGACCTTATTCACTCCCGTGTATAGGTTATTAGATATATAATTTTATGTACGTTACACTTAAATGTGCCAGGTTATTAATTCGTCGGCTTGAATTCCTTGATAGTTTTCCGGTTTTCCAAGGTACCCCTAATTTTCCCCCTACTTGTCATTACGTGATTTAAATTTTGTTAGGTAGACTTTTAACGTAGCTTTCGATGCGCATAATTAGATTATGTAAAGTGACTATGGCTGGAGCTGTCGCTCAAGGTGGTCAGATTCTGTCTATGAACCTCGATGAAGAAGGGAAATAGAAGTCTCTGCTAGGGAGTGGCTATGGAATTAAAATGGTGTAACTCTCTCTCCCCAGTTACGTTACGTGTGAAAACGTATCCCTAAGTGGCTTCTTCCCTACTTTAGAGCATCATAGGAGCCTATAGAACTACCAAGGTTAAATAACTGGTAATATTAGCCAGTCACTAACCTGTAACATCACCCCCAAGGACACCTCCCCCCCCTTCCTTTTCTGATTTTTTTGGGTTGTTGTACATAAAGCCGCAAGTATAAGAAAGGTAAACGCTCCTTCCAAAACGTTGCGGTTCCGTGTAGAAGGTACTAGGCCGAACGTTACATGGAAGGCGCTCCAGTGCACCCTCCTATAACTGGTTCCTAAACTCCTAATTTTAATATAAAACTTCTTTCGATTTTTAACCATTAATATTTTCGTGTAATGTTAGTACTTGTAGCTTTTAGTGTAATACTTATAGTATAGTATTGGTACTTTTAGTCTTGTAGTCCTTACTGTCGTTATACCTTGAGCCTTATTGCTCCTCGTATCGTTTCGATAAATCTTTAACTCGTTACTAAAGTGGAAAAAGCTATTATAAAAGATGATTACATGCTACACATCTATTTAGTTTTTTCTAAAGAAATATAAGGTTTGTTTATGTTACGAGCTATCGACATATACCTCGATGAAACATTAAAACAAACTTATTTCGAATGTATTTACAAAGTAATGTATACCTCTAGTAAATCTTGTTAAGAAATTAAGGGTAAGTGGTTTTAATAGCCATGACAACGTATTTAATAAGCGGCTAGATATTAACATCCGGTACCGTTTTTTTTTTTTTTTGTTAGGGTTATAGGTCGTAATTCTAATTATACTTATATATTGTTAGATTTAAATCCCGATATAAATAAAGCTATTAAGGAGATGTCTAAAACATATTTAACGTTTGAATTTTCAATCTGGGGTAAGTTTACGTTTTTATAAATTGTTTTATAGGTGTTAATGAACGGCTGAAAAGCGTACAGACCTAGGTAATCGTTGTAAAAAGGCTATAAAAGTGCGTTTCATTACGTAACGTAAGGTTGACACCCGAGGTGGGAAGGGTTTTGTCCCTACTACTATCGTATTCTTTAGGGGCTTATGGGCCGTATTCCTAATAAATAAAAAACGCAATATTTAAGTAAGTTTTTCGTAGTTAGGTAAAAACGTAGACGACGCGGTTAACAAACAGTTAAGAAACGTTATTCAAGGCTATACAAAAGATTATTAAAGTCTCGAAGCGTATTGATGTTAATATAAGTAGTATAAATGCTAAATTAAGCCAACTTGTTAAAATAGATGAGAAAATACTAGGTAAGGACTAGAACCAGGTTTTTGAGGATATACTTAAGTAGGCTTGGTCGTAATCATTGTTTTTTTGTCTCTATTAATATTAATATGTTGATTTAATACCCGTTCGTTAGCCGTTTATACGTTTCCCTATCTCGTAAGGGAAAGTGTAAAATTAGTCCCGCTTGCGGCTAAGTCGTAAAAGTTTATCGTTATATTCAACTCATTTATAACGAGATTCCAAGGTATTAAATACCACGGTATTAAAAAAGTTCGAAAGCGACTTTCATGTTAGATATATGTAACTTACCTACTTAACTAAAGCCTACCATTTCGGTTGATTATAAAGTTAAATACGTTCGAGTCAGGGTTTACTTCGAACCCATAATATACTTTCGACTTGGTATTTAGGTTTTACTTCACCGTTGTCGCCTTTAATAACTATAGCTTACGGTTGAAAATATCGGGTTTGCTGATTTGGAAGCGGATCCGAAGCGACTCGTACGATTTAATTTACATAAAATCTGGAATACTTCCCGTCTTTTATATTAAGTTTATTAACGTCAAATTCGATTGTACGCGTTACTCGATACCTATCATAAAGTTAGTTAAGTTTTTTTTCAAAATCGATTTAAATTATGGTTGTTCAAAAGAAATTAAATATTGTCGTTAACTTAAAAACGTTTCAAGCGAAAGTGCCGTTTATTAGCGATTTTTTTCATACGTGGTTATGTAACCATCATTATGACTTATATGAATTCCGTAACTTCCTGGGCCATTAAAAAAAGTTTTTAACACTCGCGTGTAATATTGTAGCCGAAACGAAAAAATGTTATACCGGTTATATAAAATCGACGTAATAAATATAAGGTATAAAGCACAAGCTAATACTAATAATAGTTGTATCCTTATTATTTAGTACCAATTAATAGTCGGAAAATAAACGTGTTTAATCGAGGTGCGTGTAAACGACGAATAAACATAAATATACAAGGACTTCCTAATTTATATATTCGGTCGCATAGTCGGTTTCGGTGTAAAAATTAGTACTTAGGCGTTACTTAACCCTAGTTAAGTTGAAAAGTCGGTTTTAAAACCTACTGGTCCAATTTAAACCACGGTCGCTAATAAGCGTACATGAAAACATATAAAATTGCTAATGGTAATTAAAAAACCGTTACGTACAGGTTTCGGCGTTTATAATAGTTATAACCTCAAAGGTAACGGTTTTACTTAAACAATTTGTAATAACAATAAGGTAATGTAGTATTTTATTGTATTTATAGGGTGAATTAATTATAAAGTAGACAAAAAGTTCGTTTTAAAGTCGGTCGAAAATTTGGAGGGGTTTCAAAAGCCCTTTTCAACGGTGCTTCTAATAGGTTATACAACTAAAACGCCGCATTTACGGAAAAAACGGTGGATCGCACGATATTAGCCTATCCAAGAATACGTTTAAAAAAGAAAACGATGGTAACGTTGCGGCTTAAGTAGCCGGTAAAATGTAAATCTTAAATAACTTGAATTATCGCGATCATAAACAGCTCGTAAATAGGTGCCCAAATACGGTAGCGAAGCCGCAAAACTCCGTTTTCGTTTACTAAACATTTCGAAATTAAAACCTTTAACGTACGGTCGTTGTCAGTAAAAATGTCCGTTAAGAAATTTCAGTCGCTTATATGTACCATAAATATTAGTCGGTGATAAGTAACATCGCGTATAACAACGGTATTCCAACAACTTTAAAGGTTAACGTTAGTAAAAAGTTTACTGTTTTTCGGAATTAATTTGCCGGTAATAGTTATCCAGGAGATATTCGTATGCGAAAGCGGCTTAAAGGCGGATTATTCTGGATTTAATAACTAAATATTTCGTTCTAAATAACGTGGATTAGAAAGGACTTTAGGATTATCTTAATTTCGTCGTAGTAATATATTGGGTTGCGTATAATCTATTGCTTTATTATATACCAACCGAAAACGGAATTACCAAAGGCGTTTAAATGAGCGGATTCATCGTTTGAAAAGCCACTGTGTAGATATAAATACTTAAAGTTTTTATAATCCGTTAGGATCGTAAACGAACATACTGAACCCCAGAGCTTCGCGTTCTGTATTTCCAAACAGCTTATAATTCAGAGTATCTTCTTATTGTTGATTTAGTAGTTATATTCTACGGGAAATGAACGAAGGGAGTATTACGCTACTAATCGTAATTTACTATATTTGTTGGGCTAAATAAGGCAGTCACTTAAGGCCCAGTTAAAATGGTTGGCTTTAAAAAAGGTGTTGCGGTTAAAATTCTATTAGGCGAGTATAGGTTCAGGAAAAAAACTAAGCTTAAACCGCTTGAAAACAACTTCTTCCTAAGGCCCCTAATAAAATAAGATGTCTTCATGAATAGGCCGAAATAGTAATTCGATAATCTTCGAGTAATCTCGATTAAATAACGGTGAAAATTTACAAAATCAAAAAAACCTTGTACTCTTAGGACTGTCATGAAAAGCACTAATTCACGGATAACTCGTAACTTCTATGGGTTTATACCTGTACCAATTCCAACTTAGATAACAAGTCTTATATATTAAATCTTTCAAACACCGAATGCGCATTTGAAAAAAATTAGATTAAATCCCGCAGCGTTAAATGTGTTAACAATTTATTGAACCCTCATTATATAGTGATCGAACGTGCCGTTGAAATAATCGAAGATATCGTTAAATTAATCGGAAAAAAATATTAAAGAAATGGCTCAACGATTTGATAATATACCATTAAAAAGATATATGGACTCTGAAAAAGGACAAAGTGCGTAACAAGCTATCTGAAAATATCACAACATATATGAAATATAATTTTATATTCGTGTCCCTACTTAATACGAAGTTTTTAAAAAGCGGTTTGAATATTCTATTTAATTAACCACCAAACTTGTGAAATATTTGTGAACTTTTCCTTTGTATGAAAAAAGTGTAATGTTCTACTTATATAATAGTATTAAGCCGCTGGTAATTAGAATGAAATCGTAATTCTCTCTTAGTTTTTTTACGAAAAGTACTAGGGTGCCCGCCGAAAAGCTATTTACTTATATATAGCATTAATTAAATAACTCGGTTAACGTTTTACGTAATACAAAAAGCTTTTTACACGAGATACCGTATATAGAACCCCAAAGAGCTTTTGAAGGTTAGCCTTAATTATCGGCACAAAAAATATCTCGTAATCCGATTTAAAGCGATAAGGAGGCAGCTTATCACTAAGGACTTTATCGAATAAGGGAGCTAATTCCTTACGATTGACGTAAATTTTATCGTCAATAAAAACGAATAATTTAGAGGTGAATACTTTATTAATATTTTTGAGGGAAACGGCGGCGAATTACGTAGTAACAGCTCGGTCCGTAGGAGTCTATCGCATAATAACGTGGAATATAATGGCGTTGACCCTTTTCGATGTTTTCTAAACGGGGGCGAAACCCCACTCCCAACCACAATGATTTCTGATTCGTCCTCAAAATAATATATATTTTGTAATGTCGTAGATAACTTACTAGTATTCCAACTAAGTTTACCCAAATTAACTTTGTATTATAAGAAAAGTGTAATATAGGCTTATATCTGCTAACGATATTTATCGAAGTCAATATCCAAAACGGTTATAAAGGAAATAAGTCGTGAGGGAAAACCGGATATATATTACGTAATTTCGTCGAATTATCGTGGGGAAATGATAAAACGCGGTAAATTTAAACGTTAAATAAGCTATTTACTCGTAATATTTCAACATTAATAACCTATATTTATTAAAGAATAAATAAAGAGAATAAATTTGGAAAGTAAATTTATTATAAACGGGAATATATTTAAAAGCTTGGATAAAGCTATTGGGTCGAACTAATGTCTTATTAACTTTTATATGCAACCATATACCAAAGTTGGACTTTTCTTTCCTTAAAGTAGATTTTTTTTCGGCTGAAATAAAATAAATTCCTATAACGGCTTTACCGTTAAAGTCATACGGACACTACACTAATCCCATAGCTAGGTACGGATACGGTAGCCGTTCCCGTCATAATGTAAATATAACCCAAGGTCTTTATGACGGGAAAATTCCGAGTAGTTAATTTTGGCGGTGCGTCGCTTGGGCATGGCTCGAAAAACGCTTACGCTAATTATAATAACATCGCCCTAACTATCCCAAACGTACACGTTGCAGCCGTTATTTCCACTACAGAAAACGCACCCGATAACAATAAAGCTAATACCGCCAGCTTTCGCGAATAGGGCTTTCTAAACGTTTTAAAAAAAAAACTTAAAATCGTTCGCGAACTCCTCACTTTAGACTAGTAAGCCTAATAATAGCTGCTTTAGTAATATTAGGGTCGTAATAGTGGTTTCGAAGCATAGTTATAAAGGCGTCGGGATCGCTAGTACCGCCGGTGCCTGCGCAGATGTAGTGACTTTCCATAGCAGTTTTTGCGGCACTTTTAATTGTTAGAAGATAACGTACAAGTGATTTTTCCCTATGCCGATAAATTTCTGGTCCCGACGTAATTTATTTATTATTATAGCCTTTTACATAGAGAATCGTAAGTCAAAATCGAAAAATTTAACCGGTCAGTTAAGATGCTTACTTTTAAGTTGTTAACGCCTGTCTAAAGGGGCACTAGCATCGTAATCGAAGTCAAAGGAGTTCAAGACGTCGTAGTTTAGAAAGTTGACGCGGTCCCCGGTAAAAAGAAGTCTAACAATGGCATCGTTCGTGACGTACGTAGGGAAAACCATTTAAAGGAGAATTAACCTGAAGATATAAGCGTACCAATAGCTTCCAATTGTCGGATTATATTCGTTAAAACATTTAACGCGTTAATACTCCGTTATTTCAGATGCAAAGCGTACTCCCAAGCGACTTAGTCCCGTTCGATAAGTTATACACATAAAATGTCGGTAAAACGTTAGTATTAATCTGTAAATTAATCGTATTAGGCCGCTCAAGTGCTTTTGAGCTATTCCGTAAAGCGCGCGTTAAGGAACTTCTTTAGAACCTAGGGTCTAGATACGGTGGTTGGAAAAATAAAAACATAGCCTTAGGTTGTAACCGTTAAAAAACAACTAAAACACGGTCGGGAAAAAATCGAGGTTTATATGTAAAGGAACTATAGCTAGAGCAATCTCTTAAGGTGGTCAGATTTTATCTATAAACCTCTATGTAAAAGGGGAAGAAAAGTCTCTGCTAAGAAGTGGCTATAGATCTAACATGGTACAACTCTCTCTCTCCAGTCACGTGACGTGTGGAGGCGTATCTACAAGCGGCTTCTTATATGCTCTAGAGCATCGCAGGAGCGTGTAGAACTACCAGGGTTGGATCCCTGGTAATACTAGCCAGGCACTGGCCTGTAACAGCTTAACGTTGTTTATAATTCTTTCTAAAGTATTATTTCATGATCATTTTTTATGTCGTTCGTTTAATTTTCTTTGTCATCGATTAAGTTGAATTTAGCAGCTTCTTTGTCCTTATAATTATTGCGAAGTGTTATTATGTTCATTATGAGTCAATTCTTTTTACATGTCTAGATTTTTGAGAGGCATTCGAAGCGACTTTTGAAGTCGGTGTGAATTACAACCGGAATAGGGGAAATCGTTAGTTGTTTCAAGACAATATAAAGGGTTTTTGATATAGTTATATTTGTTTCAACTCCAGCTCATATACCGTAAGTATCTGAAGTTAGTACGCTTTATGCAATCCTTTTACACATTATAAAAGTCCAGTGAATTAATTTTCATGTAAATACGAATAGGTTTCCCGGTAAGGTATTTCGATTAACGAGGTTTATAAGGAATCACATTCATAACGATTAGTCAGTGTTGTTGGTAAAGGATCTGTCCATAAAAATGATTAACATGCCTTTTGAAATATTATGCTGGATTATATTGATTTTATTATAGACTTTTTCAAATTTCCAATTTACATTTACTGCAATTGAGTTTAGTTTTCGTTAGTTAAGCTATTGGCTTATACTGTAATTAAATGATCGTACGATGTATTGAACTAGTATAGGATGACGATTTAACTGTCATGAGTGCGTTATTCAAAGTAAGTTTAAGTTTTTTTCTATGTTAAGTTTTCTAGTCGTGAACAAATAATCGCTTTGATATTTTTACAAAAATCGAGGTAGATATTAATATCGTTAACACTATGTTTATTTATTGACAATATGTTAAAATATAGGTGATTGCCCTTAGCTTAAGGTTTAATCAACTTGTAATTCCAGAACTTCAAGACTTGAATAATACGTTGTTTCGATATTAAAAAATTAATAGTTCCTACGAAGAGGTTATTGTTTACTTATATACTTATTAAACCTAAGTTTTTTTGTTTTTTTGTGATTAATGACTACGGATTATTGATGAAAGATTATATACTTAGCCTCGACATTAAATGTGATTCATAGGTAAGGTATTAAGGGATATATGTCTCAGCTAATACGTATAATGGTTTAAAGCATTGTATTACCGTTCCTAGTAGGTACATGTCGTGGATTTCTTACGGTAGTTTCTGTAAGATAATTCTTTATGAATCATATGCCGATTACAGTTACGCTTTAGTAATATCTCGGTTATTAAAACTGTATTTCATCTTTATTTTGGCTAGTTAAGGTTTTGTTCTTAGGATTATCAATTGTAAGCTAATTTTAGAATACATTGTATTAGGTCAAAACCAAGCTTTTGCTGTTATTAAAGTATCTTTATGCGATTGATCGTAACGTTTCGAAAGTTTCCACATGATTTTACTTGTAACTTAGTAAATTATCCTTGGCTCTAAGATCGTAATAATTAGGTCCTAGAGGTTGAAATCGTACTAAGGTACAAATTATAAGACTCCTCGAGTAAGGAGTCAATCAATAAAAACTCAATCACTCTATTCAAAAAGATTGTATAAGGCTTTGATTCTTTTTCATAAACGAAATTGGATAATTAAATTTTTATTATCCGTTTCTTTTGATATTAACCCGAATAATATTGCGAATTCGGCTTGATACATATTTTTATTTTGAAAATTCCGTCTTTTTTTAATCTATTACACCATCAATGTTTTATCGGTTTGTTTATTACAGAAGAGATAGAGTTTCATGATGTGATTTGGTTAATTTGTGTATTTTAAATATTGTTATTATCATTTCCGTGAGCTACCCTAATATATTATTTAAACTTGGTTATACGCAACTCTTTAGGATTTTTCGCCATTTTAATTACTATTTTAAGTTGGAAATATTCAGGAGTATGAATAAGCTGATTAATTTGCCTTAATTTTGTTATATATAACCTTCGTTTTATAAAAGCCAAGTTAGTATGTTTATTGTCATGGGGCCGTTTTTGCTATCATATTATTTATTAACTTAATATTGGAATGATTTTCTGCATAAATATTTTAAGTGTTTCTCTATTAGTTATTACATTTTTTTTTCAATATTTCATCATTGTTGAGGTTTATTCATTAGACGACGATGTGGTCCAAAATCTAATTACGTTAGCAGTGAACCTTTCAATCCAACAATTTTGTTCCAGCCTTTTACCGCTCTTTAAAGTTGAGCCCCCTCATCGATAAAGCTTCTAATTTTTAATGTAAAATATCCTATACTTTGCGTAGTAGTGTGAATTTCTTTACTAACTTTTCATTTTATTCGAGCCCTTTACCGCTATTTAACGTCGTGCCTTCTTATCGATAAAGATTCCAATCTTTAATGTAAAATGTTCTATTATTTTCGTAGTAGTGTCAATTCCTTTGAGAACTTTTCAATACTTTCATTGTCGTCAACAGGTATCTATTTACACTCAATCCCTATTATTTTGGTATACGTTTGAAATATCGCCATCATAAAGTTTGTATTAGTATCGTGAACGACGACATTTAGTGAACCCTGATACGTGTCTATGAACTATATTTCCAGCTTCTCTTTTATTTTATTTGCCGATAACAACTAGAGGAATTTGGGAGAGTGAAAAACCGTTGATAAATTTACAATCTAAAAACAAGCTTCTTATCTAAAAAAAACATGTTAAAACGAGTTTTAATGAATATTCTTGTTGTTTTTCTTCGTAAACTTGAATCTTTTGGGTATTTGAGTGTGGGTTAAGTAATAATGATTGAAATTTTTATTAATATTTAGAATAAATTCCTCTACATTTTCATTGCCTACTGATTCAAGGACTTTGTATAACCTGTCAACGACTGGTTGATGGAGAAGCCTGTATAATTAACGTTTTTATGAAGTCGTCAGATTGAACACTGTTGTATCTAGTCCTTGAAAGTGGAAACAAAGGTGCTTCCACTTGTAAGTACAAAGAAACATCCGGATTTTTTTAACTAATTACTCAGTATTAATGTCGACGTTAAAGTCGAGGGCATTATATTTTCAACGTAATTGAAGAACAGGGAAGAAGATGATAAAGATGCGGAATGAAATTGACCTTACAACTGTTGGAATACTCATCCATCTTTATAACTATAGTTATCCGCCTAAGCTAAAGAAAACGTTGGTTTTACAAGTATCTTAATAATTAATCTCTGTATCTATATTCTTTTTCCGTCGTAGTCCACGATAATACGAATAGCCTTTTATCAAGTATGCTATCGCGCTTATTTTTAGCATATTACCTTGAAACGTATAGTTTTTGTAATGCTCACGCAGGTCAAAAGTGTATGAAGGGTTAGGTATTTAATTTTTATGGTAAATGTACGGATATTCGTCAGTTAATTTGTAAAGGAAGGCGTGGTGGGATTATCACTAGGTCGATGTAAAAGTATTATTTTCATGCCAAATCACTAACTTTAGCGTATCATAATAGTTAACAATTTTTTACCGTTACAATCTTCGCTATAGTTGAAGTAATATTTCCCCCAAAAAATAGGGTACTCAGTTCAATATATCACTTATCGTTTGTCGATCTCGGACGAAAGATGCCGAGTAAACTATTAAACGGATTGGCAATAACTTAAATATATTTTATCATTGTGACGTTGATAGTATTTGCGAGCAATGTTTCAGTTGAAGCCCTAACGTTGCTATCGGTAATATAACTTCTCATTTAAAGACTTTGTACTAGATTGAGAAATTTATGGCTTTTTGTACTTACAATTGATATGATACGTTAAATCGAGGTTCTATTCATGTTAATAGCGTAATTTGTGAATTTGGGGTTATGTATTAACTAAGTTCTGCATACAGGTTATCATAATTATGAATAAGAAACGTAATTAATTGAAAAAAAATATACAGGTAGCATTTGGTTGTTTTAGGGCGTATTCTAACACGTTAACGCCTGTGATAGCTAACCGAATCTAATAGGGAAGTATAGAGTCGCCATAGTTTTCTTTTCCTATTATTTACTAATATAATATCAACTTATTTAATATCTGCTTAAGTATATCTATCAGTGTATCCTCCTTTTTTTCTCAATTATTACCGTCGTTTACCTCGTTGTAGCTCAATCTGTATAGTATTAAGTAAGGTGGATTTTATACTCGAAGTGAATTTTTATATTATTGTAAAATTCATAGAAAGCTTTTGCTCTAATTAGGAAGGTTGGGTTATAGTTTCAAGTGTTATTTATAAGTGTTTCCGCGAAAAGCAACTAGCAACCTGAAAGAATAACCATTATCTACATACAAATATCAAGGAATAGTATTATAGTAGTATTGAACAGATTATAAGATTTGTCGTCTTACTTTTTTACGTTATTGCAGATTTATTTGATATACTTGTGATATTTGTAGTTAATACTAACCATTTTTAGTACTTAACTGAAAAGGTGACAATAGTCATTCTAGTCATTGATAGTGTGTTTAATGCTTGAAAATCGCAGTAATAGGGGTAATTGCTAATGATATAGCCCAAGTGGTAAAATAATATGATATTACCTATGTTGGGCTTATGTATGTAGATGTACGTGCTATGTGAAGCTTTATTTTAAGTTATTGAACAATTTTAAGGGAAACTTTTATAAGTTTCTGAGATTGAAAGATTTTAAGGGAAAACTTAAAGGATTTAAGGAAATTGAAGATTGTGGAGGAGGATAGAGGGGACTTAATGATTTCTTTAATTGACTGCTGAATAGCGTCAATTTCTATTTCTCTCATCGTGATGGCGGCCAATACTTCAGATGCCATGCCGCCACTGAACACGTACTCTAAGTTATTATATAGAAATATTAAAATATCAAACGCACTGCTAAATTCTCTATAGTCGGCGCGTCCATAATTGGTGTTACCGGGGTTAAAAGTGTAATTTGAGTTTGTATTAGCGAGTGGTAGTCCCTTCAAACACATGTAAGTGCGTTAACAATAATCAATAGAGTTTTTTTTTTTTTTGTGTATTGAAAAGTTAAAGATTTGAAGAGTAAACTTCAAGTTGAGCTAGTTTAAAAAAAATATTTTACTGATTTCGTTAAAGATTTGTCTAGAACGTAAGTTCCTTGTCGGCAAATCTTTACTTGTACTTTAAATTTTATTTCTCTTTGAGTTGTTCTCTATATGTTAATAGTCCAATTTTTGAAACACTTACAAATGTTATGGAAAGTGCGAACGTTGTGGTCAAACTATTCGAAACCATCTTAGTCGAGAATATAATGTTCAACAAAGTTAGTTAGGTAATTTTCAGTTGAGTCGTCCTAAACATTTATTTCCCATATATCGTTATTATGGTTTTTAAGAAAAAGGGATTCGAGGGTTTCAATATCCCTATTCCTTCCCAAATGAATGGTCTTTTGACTTAGTGGTTGAAGCGAGTGAATTTGCATATTCGGGAATGTAAGAACTTGCTGTTTTAAGCGAAGAGACATTACAATTTGGCTTGAGGTCACGTAACCTAGCTTTCTTAGCGTGACTTGGAAATTTTTGGTGTTTTAGTTCGAAAAAGCGTCTTTGGTATGATTGATAATGTGTTTCATTGCCAATATAATGAATTAGGAAGGGAACAAATAATGCAAAGAGAAAAATATAGCGTTGACAGCAAAGTTCAAAAATATTTGCTGTTTAAGTCGCAGTTTGTTGTAGGGATTCTTGATTTAGCGATTTGCAATTTGGAGTAGTAATATTTATAATAGTAGTAGCGAATTATCCGTTTTTCAACTGTAAAGTGTTTAGCAACTTGTTAATCGATTTCTTTACGATTTTAAAATTTTGAAAGTTAATCTTAATGTTTTTCCTTAAGAAAAGTTGAATAAATATTTCTTAGTACTTTCAAATAGCGATACCGCCGCCATCTTTAAACTGTCGTAGAGACTAAACTAGTTCAAAAGTCTTCATTACTTACTTCTGTAAAGACTAACATATTTAGTAGAGGTTTTTAGTTAGAACATTTACATTACCTTATTATTGTACAAATCATAACCAGAAAGTAGCTTCTCTTTTTTCCCGGTCAATCCGTACTTAACCGACCAAGCACTGATTAGTGTTAATTGACCTTGTAATTAATAGACCTTTAGACGTTACAACTTTGTTGATTCTAATTGGTCAAATGAAAAATAACTATTGCGTGGTTAAGGGGGAGGGGCATTATTTTAGGTTGAGCAAACTACTAGCCGGTCTGCACAATAATTTATATAGAGAATTTCGCGGTACCTACCTATATGAAGTGGGCACATACTGTACTTCACTTTGTAGTTAATAAAGTCAATCCACAAAACCATACAAACAACTTGACTTTAGTAAAGTCAACTAGATTTGAAGTACAGTTGACAAACTGCATTTCTATTACTACTGTTATAATATCGAACAACGAATTTTCGATTTTTCGAATGTAATGAAAAGTAAATTATCACACAATGTAAATAAATTATATAAATTGCATCTATTATACCATTTCAAACGTTATTGATTGAATTTTATAATTAATTAGATATATTACAGAATCATGTCGATATTGATAGTATTACTTTAAATGTATTATAGGTAATAACGGATAAACTATATACCATTTCTTATGTAATTCAAATATTGTTCAAAACGTTAATAATATGAAACTTACTTTGAATTACAACGCTAGTAAGGATTGTAATGGGTACCTTAATAACTGAATACATTATGAATGCTTAATAATTTCGTTTTGTGCACTTGGTGTTCTGAATAAATATAGATTACTATTCCAAACTTAACTGTTAATGACAACAAGATTACAAAACAAACAACTTAACTGGAATCTACTTATATGAAAAGATTATCCAAACCTTTTTTTAAGAATATTTATCCTACACCATGATATAATAGATTTTAATATAAAAATTTAGGACA
This sequence comes from Anisogramma anomala, assembly GCA_038502455.1. Lineage (NCBI taxonomy): Eukaryota > Fungi > Ascomycota > Sordariomycetes > Diaporthales > Gnomoniaceae > Anisogramma > Anisogramma anomala. The sequence continues at coordinate 29,578,795 of JASMMZ010000005.1, forward strand.
GAGAATTGGATCTAATTTTAATTTTTATGGCATATATAAGGTGGTGAATCCTATATACTTAGTAGAAAGAAAACTTTTTCGAAGTCATAACTACTCCGGTATCTTTGGATCAATTCATTCGTTAAACCTCATGTGTTTACAATCTTGTTTTTCGTTTTCAATGTTTTACATGATACTAATAAGTTACAAGGCAATAATTGTATCCTAACCCTGGGAAAAATAAACCAACCATCTTCAAATTTGGGTTTTGAAGGTGCATTCTTTTCATTTGTAAAAAAATAATAACTCGAGTAATTATGACGTTGTTTAAATTTAGTACAAATATAATATTGTAGGTTGAACCAACTAAGCTTCCAGTCACCCTAGAAACTCATATAGGAAAAGGTTATGTAACCTATCAGAGATGAGGTACTTGTCGTTGACCGGCGGTTACTTCAATTAAAACATGTTCAAACAACAAAAAAACAGTTAAATTCAGTTCATTGTTAAACCGGTCAAATTAAAAGTTCTATTATAATCCGTACCAAATATCACATTTTTCGAAATTTGTATAACAGTTCTCGTCAACTACTTAATTATTTACTTTATTATATATATTATATGCAATATTCGATGAGTGAATTCATTCTAAAAATTTTAACCTTTGTAAATGTTTGTATTTCCGGGTGGGATAAAGTTCCTTCGGGTTTTTTCAACGATGACGAATAAATTATTATTATCGATACTTAAGCAATTGTATATATACTACATGTTGGACGAATATAAAAAAAACCCTTTGATTTGGAACAAAAAGCCAATATAACTGGTTAATATTCCTATATTCAATGAGCATCCCTCTATATTGAAAAAAAAACTCTTTTCTATATTTCAATGTATTTTTTCTATGAAATTATGGCTTTTATTCAAGCTTTATAGTTCATACAAAATGAAAGAAAAGATTTATCTTGAATCAACGAGAGAATACAGGTGTAGAATCTTTTTAATTCCCTCACAAAAAAGCAGAATAAAAAACTTCAGGATCTCCTTGGTTTTTTTAAGAAAAAAGACGAAATCCATTGATAGTCATTCAAGTAAACCTTACCGTTGTCAATATTGGTAATACTGTTGGTGATGTAGTTATTATCAACAAAATACTAGGTAATGAAACGTTTTTTTTGCGGAATCATCGTTGATGAATTCAAATACGTCACTATCGCATTACAACATCATTTCTAGTGAGTAATGAATGTGAGTGTAAAGAGTTATTAAAGTAAGGGTGATATTCAACCAATCAAAAAAGAGATTACAAATTCGAGCGCTATGGTAATCCTGATATCCTAAGGGTATTACAGTTTACATTGGTGAGGCAAATAACTTCCGACTCATTATTATAGTAATGGTTGATTGTAAAATCTATTAATTCCTCATAAATATATGAAATCGATATCATTTCCTAGAAAAGATAGTATCGGTTGGGTAAACAACAAAGTCATAAATAAAGTAAACAAACTAAACCATAATCCACAAAACCATAAATGATATACATGAAAAATATTCAAGCGATAATAATTCCGAATCAAATGAAGTAAAAAATTCTATACTTAATTTATAATGATTCATTATATACAATCGGTACACTTAATAGAAATTATGTATTATTACAGCTTTTTCGTTATTTTGTTCTGTGTTTTATTCATAAGTAAATATTGTATATAACGAAGAGTTTGATTTGTGTATTTTATATACTGTATGATATAAGTGGAACAAAAATAATTTTTTTTTGTACAGTTACAGATTGATTATCCATAACCTATGTTGTAGCCTTATCGTTAAGTTATTACGGTTTACAATCCTTTTGAAAGCTTGGTTTGGTATAGTTGCCTAATAATATCAATCGAGTTATCGTTACTAAAGATTTATCGGAACTCTTTTGTCCTGCAGGCTTCGTAAATTTAGAATTCAATCAATAATTAATCATTTTCTGCTACTTATTTCTAAATTGGAAGAAAAAGAAAGCTTCGTAAAGTGATATAAATATTAGCGGGAATCGCTTTAATCCTTAACTATTCAATAATAATATTTAAAATTTCCTATATAGATGTCCGAATATCGATGCTAACCATTATTACGTAAAATTAGAAAAAACAAGTATTTTTTGTAGAACGTCTTTATTTTTGATAGAGGTTCAATAGATGGGGGAGGTGGTGATGGCAAACTACTTACAAATAATTTATACAAAAAAAAAAAAAAAAACTTTCGGTAAACAATAAATATTGTATTAAATACTAACCATACTTATTCGATATAACGGTGTTCAACTGCTATTTATATATGAAAATTTCCTTTGAGTTGCTGTGAATAAATTTAATACTATAAAAATTAATAAGTGAATGAACCCGAATATTGAACACATTGACTTTACCATGAAACAACAAAACTATGACATAAATCATATGCTACAAAAATCTTAAAGGGAATAATGTGCTTGTCAATGGTATGCAATACCTGTAAACTGATTTATTTTACACTCTTATAAGAACAGATTCCTATAGACTTTGTAGGAATCTTTTATAATAAAGCCTGTTGAACTTGGTAACACTGATGATGTACCCTTATTGGACGCCACAATTTTTAATATTCCGTATCTTCTATGAGATATCTAAAAGCCTAGATAAGAGTTCATATCACGGATACAAAAGCCATAAATTGTCGGGATACCGCTGGTGGGTGATGCCCAGAAGAACAATCTCTTAATTTGCGTAAATATAATAACTTTGCATAAATTTGTATATAATACAAAAAACGGTAAAAGCTTGAAATATTTTATTTACTTTGCACATTAAAGTTAGATAGAAAACCAAAATTTCATCCTTTTACCCCTCTATTTATTTTGAGACCAGTTATACGCCTGCGAAATCCGATATTCTCATGGTGTAATTAATCGTAATATCAAACTTAGCGGTCCAAAAATACCAAAATTACTGGTTTAACGCCAGTTCCAATAAATAAAGACAAATATGTTGTTAGGGCTTTAGACGTTACATCGTTGTCGATTAGATTGGTCGAAGTAACTGTAGTATTGCATGGTCAGATGGTGAATGTATTGTTCTAGGTTTGGCAGACCGCTATCCGGTCGGCGTGGTAATTTGTATGGCTAATTTCTTGGCCCGTTTACCAGAGTGAAATGAGTTGTAATGTAATCGACTTATACCCAATACAGTAAGACTAAAAAAAACAATAAACTCGACTTGCAGTCATTATAGTCAACTTTACTATAAGTAAAGTTGACCTACAGCACTGCATGTAGTACCATGCCAACAATTATATAACCAAAGTAAAAAAAATCACGGTTTTTCAATATTAATTAGTGTACGAATATTAACAATATGAATAAATATGAACTAATTTGAACTAATATATTATTGAAAGCATAATTTCAGTATAGTTTCTCATCATGTTAGTAGAGCCCTTCGATAATAGGGTAGGTTGAAATAAGACTTTCGAAAAGCAAAAGTTAAGGTTGTTGGACTAAAATCAATTACTTCAATAAACGTTTAAACTTTTTTAAAAATGAAGTGAAACAGCATCTGATATTTACCAATCATTAATTTACTGGGAACCTACATAGAAGATGATTATTCGAAGTGTTTAGAAATATAAGTATCTGGGTTATTAATTATTTGTTTCCTGACTTAATTTCTTTCATTATATACTCTTTTATTTAGTTCGCCTACTACTATACCATGCTTGTAGTTAATTAAAAAAATGTAACTTACTTAATTCATGGATAAAATCCAACCAACAGTTTATAAACGAAACATTGTAGGGTTGATAATAGAGTTTAATTAATTTTGAATCGAATACAAAACGAAAAAGCTTTATGAAAAAATCCTCCAACTTTAAAAACGACGTATCATTAAGGGTATCAACTTGTATATAATTCAATTAGAATTTATTAAAAGTAATACTCCAAGATTCCTCGCCAATTCATTCGTATGAGATATTATGTACCTACTTTTTTTTATTTTAAACCCAATGTTTAAATATTTTTATCTTAGTAGTTAACAAGAATCATAGATTGGTTAAATTTAAATATTATCTTAGACGAGTTTTTCATGCATATATTTAATTATAACTTGGTGCTTACTCTATTGACATCATATTGAATAAATAATCATTGAGATAATTGGCTGAGTTTATATACTTCATATAAGAACTGTTGGAAATTTCAGAAAGTAGAATGAATTTAATGGTTTAAAATATTATTAAATATCATCTATAGACAAGAATGGTTTTATTTGGTTTCTATAGAATAATAACGGAGAATTTGGTCAACCAGTTACATGAGACGTAATAGAATGATATTATTTGGTATCTCGTTTAGTAGTTGGATTGTAAATAATTAGAATATTTATTCATATGTAGTATTAATGTTTATAGTTCTTAAGATTGGTATGACATAATTGATAAAGTTTTTAATGTCTTAAATAGTAAGTTTTCTCTTACCATGAAAGCTGGGTATGTCAAGTCAACAATTTCTACTCTTGTACGTTTTTTATTATTGTTCCTTGATGCAGAGAATCAGACAAGTAGGCTAGAAGTAATACGCCATGCTAGTTTTAACGTAATGGGCCAAGATTCCTTGTCTTACATATGATTTATGAATAAGTCTATATAATATTATTAGTTAAGTAACTAATTTATATCCATGTAATATTTCACCTCAACAGCATATTCGCAGTGATTTTCCTTCTATTTTGCCCCTTTGTCAATAATTGAAAACTGAAATAAACCATCATTAATCGACAGCTTATGGAAACATCCCTTTACAGCCTATAGGTTTATATGTCATTATTAAATGTGAATAATTTCGTGGATTTCCTATCCATATTCTGATAAACCGTTAATTTTTAATTGTTTGATTGTTAAACAGTTACCTATCAATCTATTAATAAATGCGAATTTTTACCATATCAGTTTTTGAGATAGAATGACGTCCATAATATTTCTGTATAGTTTTAAATAATCAATTTTCCTTAATTTTACCCAACTTTCAAAAGTAAATACCATATTAATTATATCTGTTATTGAAGTCAAGACCTTAGAAATCGCATCTAACAATTTTTTTAATACGTCTGCTAACATATTTCATGGTCATGACCTAACTAATTTCGTTTGGACTTCTGAAACCATGTTATCTAGTATTTAGAACTGCATTATTTTAATAACTTTGATATAGTGTAAACAAGTTCCTTCAGATAGTGTTGGGTTTCTACATAACGTCATTCTTTTCACGATCTACATAAAAAGTAAACATGAGTAGTATATTAGCTACCTAAAATAGGAATATGATATCATGGTCCCAGACTTGAATACGTGTTTAATTCGGTTTTTGGGTTTTTAACTAATATTATAATTATTTACATTACCTATTGTATTACTGAAAACCCGTTGAAAATGACGCGTAACAGGAGGAATACAATGAAGCATGATCCAACATTGTTAATATTTATGTTAGGATTTTTCAATTACTAACAACATTTTCTTTACCTTTTCAAATATTGATTTCCTTAGGGTTTTGGAAAATTTTATCTTCGAATACGATGCGTATCAAGACCTTGAATAGATGTAGAATGATAAGATTCATTATATCATCGGTAAAATTATTGTCAACGATAACGTTTAACAATGACACACATATTATGAAGGTAGTGGTTATGATTAAGCTCACGTAAAGGTTTTGAACCATCGCACCCATGAAACTTAGTAGACCCCTCCTGGTAACAACGTTGATAACTTCATTAGTCTAAGTTTGGTGAGTCTTCAGATCCACCAGTTCATTAATCAATAACTCAAGACAAAAGCCCCTCGACACCAGCAACACCATCTCAAAATCTTCGAAAATCCTTAACAAATCCACTAATACTTATTTTACCCCCTTCAACATATTTATTTCCAATAAGTTCGCCAATAACAACAAACCTAATAAAAGGGGACAAGTGACCTTATACTTGAACTAACGTCAGGTAAAACCAGAGCATTTTCCTTTAAAACTAGAACAAAGGTGGGTACCCTGCCTAATTCTATTAATATAAACACCACTAATCGAAAGGTATAACGGGGCTTTAAGACTATTATAATATCTTGCCTCTTGAAATTTTGTTATAATGTATAAAAATTGCGTGCGATAATAAGTTTCATAAAACATTAAGGCGGAAAGGAAAATCGTAACAGGAAGTTGTATAATCTTCTAAATATGAAGTTTCGAGTTTTTTTGAACATTTAAGTTTTAATGTGGATTGAGATATAGGGTATCCAATAGTTAATTCATAGTATACTAACCGGTCAATCTTAGAATTAATAAATTCGTTCATTGACGAATTATGTATCAATCCGAGAAACATATGACAATTTTCAAAGGTACCCAGGAGTCGCTGTTGATCTGGCTCAATACTATTCAAACTAAAATATTATAGAGTAATCGCATACATTGAAGTATATATTAGAGTGGTGAACCAAGATGTTTCTCATGAATGAAATGAATGATAAGCTCAGGTTTTGCTAATAAATAATAGGAATGTAGGAACAGGAGAAAGTATATTACGCTAGCAAATTTTTTAAGATATTAATGTCTACCAATAGTTTAATTACACTTTCCAGTAACTCTAAGCCACTTATCAAGGTTTTCTTTATCAATAAAGTTCATCGTCAACGATTGAGATACTATGAATACCAGGTTCAGTTCGTATATATCTACATTTGTACAATTTTAGCAATAATAATAAAGACCTCATTTTCCCTCATTACCTTCATCTTAGGTACGATAAGAACAAATAATGAGGTTAGTGAAAAACCTTGGTTTAGAATCCTGAAAAGTAAAGAATGTAAGGAGAAATATATTTTGACTTATGCCGAAGTTGAACATATAAATTCCCTTATTAAAATAACATTGTAGGATGCACCACTCCACGAAAATAAAGTTACTAGTTACCACGCTATATTACTACCAAATTCTGGTCGAAATAGTTAATATACTATATTGAATACCACTTCACTTGTGATCCTGAATATATAAAACATAATGTATAATTAGAAGGTACAGACAAAAAATATAAGAAAGAAACGATTATAGCTATTAATTGGTATCAAGATATTGGACCCGTCCTTAAAACATTGTAGTAATTAGACAAACTCGTCGTTCTATACAATCTGAAAGATGAAAACCCCTATTATCATTTTAAAGATAACAATTTCTAACCCATATATTTATTTATTTTTTCCCGACGGTTACGCATAACCCATTATTCAAGTACTAAACCAGATACTTAAGAAATGCTATAATTGATAGAAGACTATATTCCGTGCATCTCATGACTAAAAGATACTAATTATGTTAAATAAATTGACCATATAGACGTTGGAGACACCAAAGTTGAGTTGAACCTCAAAATAAAACATTTTTCATTTAGGTTGACATTAGTAACTACAGTCGGTAAACATGTTATTTTCCATATCTTGAAATTCCCTGCCCCATTTTCATTTCATTAGAATGACGTAAAAAATCTCGAATTTAACATCAACATTTAAACCACCGAAATAGTTAATGGTAACTGCTAAATGGTTACGCACATTTCAACATAAAGTTACTTGTAGTTTTTCATTCATAGGCCGGTGGCAATGGTATCTAACTTCACAAAGTAATAACTTCTTGAATTGAACCAAAAAAAAATGATTAAGTCACTATTAACGAGTAATATAATTTTTTGGGGGAAATAAGTTACAAAAACATGGACTTCTCCAAAATTCCAAGGATTTCACGGATATTCTACGATAGCCTATCTCATTTCTAAACCTCTTTTACGTTGAATTTTCTATCAAAAATATCAATTTAACCCTGAGGTACCTGTTAATGTGTTTTACCTATATGACAAGCTTATAATTGATCTTATAAACTCGTTAATATAGTTTCATGCTGTTAGGTTCGTTGGAATTACTACAGTGTGGGAAACACGAAATAAGTCAAATATATCGTGAGTTAACAAGTATCTATAACCTTCGAACGTACTAGTTTATTAAATTAGCTCTAACTGTTCTACGATATCATTATAAACAAATTCCAAGTACATAATGATTTAATATAATCAAGTTTTTGTTAGAGTCTAGGAGGGTATAGGCACGGTACAAAACGTAAACGCTTTTATACAACGTTTATAGTATCCTGACGTAAAACAATAGCAGTTTTATAATCGTAAAGATAAAATTGAAAATCAAATTGGAAGATCATAACAACAATCTTGGCCTCAACAGCAGAATACAAACTAAACCAGTATTGAGCACGCAGATATATATAATAAACACATCTCCATTATTACTAAATCCACGAAAAAGTGATTTGATACATGATGACCCTTGAATTAATTGAGAAACGCATCTGCACGACGCTAAATTCATATTCTGTTCATATTGGGAACGCAACGTCGAAAATAAACGTACCATCTTTGCCTTTTTGAAATAAAGTCTTCATGAAGAAAATGATAGATATGATAAACCCTAAAATACCATAACTAATGCTAACCCAATTGTAATAGTTAACCTCAATCACGATCCAAGTACTTTCTGAAGTTGATGCAAATAGTATCCGAGGCCCTTTAAGCCTGATAAATATCCTCAAGCAAAACAAATTAATTAGTTTAAATTTTGTTACCTAATCTTTAATAAGCTTATGACATTATACTAGCGTCAATGATAACTCAAAAAGAGGACACAAAAATGTTAACGGTGGGAATTATAAACAGGAAGGATTATGCATTAAGGTCTGAGTATTATAAAAGAAATTTTGTGATAAAGAATTTACTATTAAGCTACGTATGAAAGATATGATTAATATTCTGGGTAATATTTTTGAAAAGCGATGAAGTTGAAGTTAATGACGTCTTTACGTAGGACGGAGTAAAATTTTCGATATTGACACAGTTTAAACCTACAACGTATCAATCAGGAAATTAAAAATAATCTACGAAGTGAAGGATAAAACCACATGCCCGCTGTACGAACAATCAAGGATTATCTCTTAAAATATGGTAAGAAACGCAAAACCTAGATCTTGGATTAATCGATAACAATCCAGAAAATTAGCTAACATTTGATCGTTGCAATTGCTACCAGTTTTCCTGACGATGTAAGTGGTAGATTCACCCCTAATGGTCGTGATATTATACAAACTTTCCGACAATCCGCCATCTATTTTTAAAGGATTATTCAACTAAAAATGCCGAAAAAGCTACGGGACAAATTTCTTGATGAAACGTTTATAGGCCATGGGGAAAAAATTCACGAATAGGTTAAAGTAATTTTGATTGATTTCGAGTTTATTGGTCACACTTTGGAAACAAGCGGCGTCAAATGATATTAATCCTTAACTAACGTTTACTCATTATTAAAATGATAAATTAAATATTGTTAGCATACAGAATAACATACTCATTTCCACAGGACAACTGGGTTGATAGTAAGGGAAAAAACGTACGATTAAAAATTCAAGCCATTGAAGGCTCAAGCCGATTGAAATATTGGTTAATGATATACAATTACATTTCAACGAATCGTAAATCCTCTTTCAAAGTATTATAGTATATCGTAACATGTACATCATCTTACGTTCAAAAGGGTAGGCCATAATCCCAGTAATTATTAATAAAACCGACAATGTAAAGTTGCAAAGGTACCATAGGAAATAAGCCCAAACTACTTACATGGTCACACTGTATTATCCGCAGGTATTATATAGTCATAATATTATGGTCGAGATTTGAAACACATGAAACAAAAGTTTTAAGATGTTCAAACAACAGATATAATAACAAATATACAATGAAGATAAAAATATTATTAAAATAGTGATAAATTGAGCGACGGATGAATTGTTTATATTTATGAAAAATATTTAATAAATAACGCTGACCGTTCCTGTGAAATAGGGTTCCTTTTAGTTTTGGTAAACAATGATAAGATCGATAAATAGTTTATATTTAATGAAAAACTTGTATACTAGAAACTCGTTAAGAATAAAATCGTAATGAAAACCATATAAGCATACAATGGTTGCAATAAAATAGTTCATTTTTACAATAATATAAGAACCGACGGCATATTAGGGATTATCACTGAATAGCTGAAATGATCTTCGATCTTATGATAATATATATTGATTACAAGAGTCTTTCCGAGTGTCTTTTCATTCTGAAATCAACTAATAGAATTCGTTTAATAATTAACTTAATAGGATCCAGAAATAAATATGAAATTAGAGAAATGGACAATTTCAAGTAAATCAACCGCAAAATCAATCCTGATAACGTTTAAACTAAAGTATCATCTAATAACAAATTGATGAAGTTTGTAAACAACAATATGCTAATTATACATTTGTTAAATACGTATATAGAACGTCATTGAACTTAAATTGACTAGAATACTCTAGTTATTAGAAGAAAAAATTACAATACCCAAGAAACGCGTATTGAAACCTACTAACAAAAAAAAGAGTATTAATAATAGAAAGCTTTTAATAAAGATGTGTATATGGGAATGGTGAAAATCTATGCTTAAAACCTTAGGGTGGGGGATTGCAATTAAATTAGAATTTAGGTGCCAAAATAGTTGGGATTGGTGAAGGTATTACTTCTAGGGATGTGGGAGAGTTTAGTAATTACCTCTAATTAGTGATAGGCCATACTGATGCGTACGCAAAAACCAAAAAAAGTTGCTAGTATTGGAACATCAGCCAATTGTAGTACAGATGAGTAAACTGTATTGATTTTGAGTAAATTATACTAATTAAGTGTTGATTATCTTTGATGCTGTTTAATTTCATGGAATTCTCAATTCAATATAAGGTACTGGCCAAATAGTTAACTATATAGATTCGTACTCGGATTAAATGACGATTTACCGAACTTCAATGTAACTCAACCTCCACCTTTAATGCAATATACCAGATTCTTTAGCCTCGATTCAAATATTCTACGTTGAATTGATAAATCTTTACCAAGACTACTATAAATTGATATCAAAATGTTTTTTTTTTTTTGATAAATTGTGTGATATCCTACTGGTTATAGAACTTGTTAACTCGATAAAATTAAGTTGATGACTAACTACTATACAATTTGACCGTCCAATTTCATATTTTTTGTTTATTTCATAGCCTAACCCAGTTGTAACAACTTGATGATATGAGTTGAAACATTATTACAAATTTTATGAAATTATGTATACCGTTAGAAATATGAAAAGACTAAACAATTCAAATGATCAGTAGATATTAAGAAACATAAAAACAACAATTTGGAAATGGAAATCTATATTCGTAGGTTTCGTGTTATAACATATCATTACAGTGTGATTATACCATATGTTTTATGAATTGAGTGGTGCTGGTTCTAATAATATAAATACATCACTTTATAATGCGATTAAAAATACTTTAAATATGTGGATTGTTCTTGATTATCATCTCTAATGGAAGAAATTATTTTATTACAAAAATGAGTACATCATACGTCTAAGTATCCCTAATTTTAATATCTAATTGGGATCAGCTACCCCTGATAATTAAATTCACCATCGCAACGGCTATAAAGTCAATTGATGCAATGTTTACAATTTTATTATATAAACAATGACAACGGTGTTATAATCTCTTTTTAAAAAAGTTTATACTTGTTGATTTATGCTATAGATTAATCTTAAAAACTTAATATTAATTAGTACTAAATTATTTAGTGGGAAACTTTTTTGTATCTATTTATATCAAGTTAAAACCAACCATACAAATTCCATTTGCCTATGATAAATTCTTAATAACAACTATGATAACAATCAATTTCTTACCAGTTTCACCATTGTTACGCCTCATGTTTCTTTTCAGGGAAAATATATGGCCTTGAATTTAATTAAGTTCAGAGGTTAACCAAAAGATATCAAAAGTTAAAACCCTTTTTTTTTCAAAACGCTAACTGTTATAGATATATGATTCCATTTAATAGTGGCGAATAATAAATTAATATTGCTGATGATAGCACTTTATATGTTGTAACATTATTAACGCTTGAGGAGTGAGGATATGGTACGGTCTCGCAGTACAAGGTTCATCGAGCACCATAATATTCTCGCCCAAGTGAAACGGGCTCGATCCGGTATTGGGGAAAATAAACTTGATTAGGTTGCCGACTTAGCAGAGATGTACGAAATTATTAGATGGTAGAAGTCCCCCTAACCGCTGCGAGCTCCTTCACTTAAAATAAACGGTTAATTTATCTCCGAAGTCCCTTCATCGGCCTGGGTTTCACGGGACTATATCTTTAGCAGACTCTTCTTTACTGAAGATCTCCTAGACAACCCATTGGATACCTGAAAAGGGATCTAGTACATTATCCCCTGGCGGTTTGAAATTTCAGACGAAGAAGTATATCATAAAAAATCGTAGTTCGTAGCGCCTTAGCCGGGCCGAACGTCATCATTATTAGGTGACTTAGGGCGTATTGGAACATAATTGCGGGGCCTCTTCGTATATTTTACTGGAAGTGTTTATATTGAGTATTTTTTTTTCACAGGCGTAACGATAGTCGGAAGTATTTATAATACCTAAGATCGGCGACCAGTATTTATTTGACGTACGGTTGTAAAGTCCTATATTCATTATACCGGGGTTTTTTTAGGGGTTTCAACATATAGTAACCTATAGAATATCCTGTGGTTTTTTTACTTTAAGCTCTATTAACCCTTAACCTAAGGGAGAGACTTTGAAGAGGTTTGTCTCCGACTTGGCGACATCTCTTATATACGACATTAAGTTCTCTTTCGTCGGGTACAGAGTTATATTAATCATGTTACGTAACGTACACAACGTTTTAAACGACTTATTTCATAGCCGTCTAATTAAAATCATAAGGTGTTTAGATTTTCATCTAAATTTTTATACCTTCGTAAAAGGTTTTCTAACTGTGAGAGTGGTAAAGATACAGTTTTAGATTATGATTATAGGATTTTCAGATATTAATTACAGAATCTTACAAGGTTTCTCCTTTAACAGGTTCTTTATATGATTTATATGTTAGACTTTGGTAGACTTTATTTACGCCGTATCTTTATATATGCTGACAACAACTTTATTTTAAGAATCTTAAATGCCATAAAGAAAAAAATTAAAGGTTTCGAATCCAACCTAAAGGAGGCGGATTAGTAAGCGGTCAAAAATAGGTTTATATTGAAACTAAAAAAGTCCGAATTGTTTTATATTACACGTTTTCAATAGCATTTTAACATCGTACAATTTTTGAGCTATACAGTATTAGTATTTACTTCCCGGTTGACAGGTTTACGATCCCTTTTTAAAACACCAGGTTGTCCAATATATGAAACTTAAATTTAGTTTTATAAAGCCGTAATTGGAAAGTTTACATTGGAGAACGTGTAGCAAAGGCATTAAAATTTTCTTCGCACTATAAAAGTCTTTTACGTATAAGACATAGACGTTATTTATATCTTTTACATACTGTAACCATTGCGGCGGTCGTACCTATATTTACGAATTACACCCAAAATTGGTATTATAGATATCGGCAAAACGGTGTTGAAAACTAGATTTTGGACCCTTTAAAAACTTCGAGGCGGACGATTAACTCGTTACATAAAGGCTCTCCTAACTTTATTGCCTTTGAGAACTCTGGATTATCATTCGGTAAGGTCGTCTTTAAACAATAGCGTTTCTGCTTCGATTATCGTTTGAAAAACCTCGACTTTAGGCACCCTTTTATATAAACGACCATTAAGGTGTCGGACGGCTTATAATTTACGTCCATGTTTTAGATCCTATCCGTGTTTCTGGCTATTAGGTAAACGGCGTACCATAACCTAAAAGGCCTCCGGTGCTTTGCCTGGGTTCGGTTAATTTAAACGGATTAGAATACAATTATCAACTTCGGAGACGCTTCTAGTTTAAGACAATATCGCCTAACAGGTAGAAATTATCACTAATTTCACGGTATTTAGCTAGGTTACTTAACACATGTACAAACAGATTTAGGAAAGGAAAAGTTTATATTACATTGATAATATAGTATTTTAGAATCAAAAGGATTTATTACAATATTTATCAATAGTTTCAAATAGCAATTTAACGGTTCAAAGCACGTCAGATATAGATATGTGGTTTACCATAACGCTTACATTGTAACAAAGTGTTTTTGTTGATTTTACCATATTATATATATTTTCTACACGGAGGTTATCGGCGCGTTTCGTTGCTTAAACGTAATCGCTCATATAATGACGGGCTATAATATGGTGTATATTAATAATAACTTCAAAATTTGTGATTTGAAGGGGAGCCCGGTTGTTACGTTTTAGTAGGTATTTACGGATTTTGAGTTAGCTGTCGAATACCATATAAACCGGTTTATAATGAAATCAAAATTCAAATACATAGTAATACCGGAAACGAAGCCATGGATAAGTTGACAAATATTAACATCAGGTGTTTCACTAATTTTAAAGTTGACGATGAACCTTTTGCCAATGGAATATAATCCTATTCCTAAGATAGTCTAACGGCTAAAAATATAAATAATATAGTTATAATAAATGAAATCTTTCCCCTTAATACATAAAAAAAGACTTTTCGTACTCGACTAAACTAGGCCTAAAATACTATACGTCAAAGTGAATTAGTTTTTCTCCGCTTTCCCAACAGATTTTACGACTCTTACTATACCTATTCTTAGTTATATGGTACGGTCACAGGTATTTCGCACCATACTATCGGCGTTTCCATCTTTTAAATGTGAATAGACTTTACCCTCAATACGATAAGACACGTAACATCTTCTATTTCATGAACTATCCAGCATCTTTAAATGTTTGAAAATTATATATTTGACTTTCCAAATATCCCCTTGATAGATATGCACGCTATGTATATATATATAAGGTTATTACAAACTTCGAAATTTTCTGTGTATTTACATATATTACGGACTATTTTTCGAAAGTACAAAGAAATCAAGAATTTTGGCCTATACAGTCCGGGTTTCCACCCGTTGGTATGTAATGATCACACTAAATACCCGTGGGTAAATAGAGGGTGTCAGGGGGTTTATGTTAGCAGTAAGGTAGCAGAGGTAACAAAGGTGCAATATCAAAAAGATGTTTGTTCGTGCTGTAGGATGATCATTAGCCGTTAAGCTATTCAGATATGTAGACTGAATACTTAGATTGACAACTGAAGATATATGAAGGAAATACTATCTATGTTGTGTTGACCTCTCCTTATACCCTATAGCCTTCATACCATCTTCAGTACTGAGGCTTACCAGTGCTTACTGAGGCTCAGTGAGCACTTCTGATCTAGATAACCTTAACCCTAGAGGGTTGCCTAGTCTGGTGCTGACAAAGAGACGTTTCCCGCCTGATATGTTGGACTTCAGGCTCTCGGTAGCTCAGCTGTATGCTGGCCTGTTTCCTGACCCGCCAACATGCTTGGGTCATAACATGGTAACGAGTACGTTTTATTCTCACCCGAGATATTTGAGTTTGGCACTAGTCGACAATATTTTCGTTTTAAAACTGTCGGCTTTACCTTACAATACCATTTAACCGCTATCCTTATTTATTTTGTAATTTTACTATCGCAGTTTCTAATTCTTTCATGTCCGCCATTCGCCGGCCTCGAATTCACTCGCGGAACCGGATAAAGTCCGGTGATGAATCAAGGGCGGGGATAGGCATGGCGATAAAAAAGAAAGGGTATGAAGGGACGGGTTCAATGTAGGCGGGTTTATTAACGATGGAGCCTGTTTTACCCCTTTTATTAAGGCTTCGTTTTTGTTTTTGTTATTATCTTTTCCCTCCAAGGTGGAGGGTACTCACCTATCTTTATACGGACCCCATTACGCATTTTCGCGTTTTAACAGTTTCAAAGTCCTATTTTATGAGCTTTTGTTCTTTTATTACCTTAGCTTTACAAGGGGCTCTTTTTAAGAGCCTATACAAACGTATTCATGACGTAATTAGGCTTTATGTGTAGACTATGAAAACAACGTTACTTTGCCAAATCAAAGCTGCAGTTTACACGCACTCGGGTCTCTAAACAGTGGGGCACCCTAAGAATTTGATTAGATGGATAGCGCAGTAACTTTTACCACCTATATATCTAATTTGATTGATTAACTTAGTTCTTTAAGTCTAATAGAAATTCATCACATCGTATGTTCAACGCTTTTCATTGTTCATTCTCAATTTTTAAACGAGTTAGAATAGACATTAGAAAACGATACAAATAACGAACCATCATAGGTCAAATGATGATCTATTTCGTAATGATATCAAAGATTTCCCATAAACCTATATCTATATTGAAACCAGCTATTGTACAGTAAATTTCAAAAGTAAATGCACTTTATAAAACCCTTTTTCACATTATCAATGTTCAATTTGTTAGGTTAATGGTAGAAGCTAACTTTATATATTATGATTCATGAATGATAATGATTATTATAAGAAATCCAACTTATAACTACACGGTAACAATGATTTTTCAGGAGGTACATATAAAATTATTCATATTAACTTTAGTAATTTAATAATAACAATGTTTATTTCTTCGTTGAAATTATCAATAATAAATTTTCATATTTTATTAATGTATTATTGTCCTCATTAACTTGTATTTAAGTCTATAATCCGACGACTAAGTATTTAAATGTTTTTTATATTATGAACATCCCGTATAATTATTTCTAGCACGTTATTCAAAATACATGTAAGGATTTATCATGTTTGTTTATTGATTTAATTCAACTAGATTCCTCATCCCTTGGTACTCAAATGGAGGATTATTGCTATAATATTGTCAACGAAATATAAATTTTTTAACGAAACGGTAAAATCTAATCATGCACCCTTAATTCAAGTCTCAATCATCTTGTAATTCCCGAATTTTTAATCCTAAATCGTTTCTTAGTCGGATTCTATGAAGTGAGAAATTACGACAATGTGTACTTCGTAGGTTTACTGTCGTATTATACCGAAATTATCAATAGTTTTCGAAATAAATAGAAATTGAATGTGAATTCAAAATCATACACCGACTATGAATTTAAAATTCCATTTGTGGCTTAAAACCCAATATATTTCTAATTTAGCCAAACTTTGTAGTAGTTTAACGCATTTTATAATGATCCTAATAGGTATTGACTATGTAGTTTTTAATTTTACTCCATTAAGACGATAATTGGTAAATTTGTTGAAAATTATGTGGATGTTCAATTATATTCCCGGTATTTGTAGTAGATCATATATTAGTACTTACCACTATTCGTATTGTCAATATTACTACCAAAATATTAGAAATAATTCGAACAGATGGCGATTAGGTAATTATTCGGCCTTTATGTTTATTACCGCATCCTCCAATAATTCATCTCAATTTTCTGTCTAACTAATCTGTGGTCCTTCCCCTCATTTGGTAAATGATTTTCAATATGAATGTAGTAATTTAATATTGCTTAAAGTTCAAGTCGCGAATAAAAAGTGATTATACAACTTTTGGTTCAAACCATCCGTCAATCTTAACTGTATTGTTTTTGTTAAGAAGTCTGATGTGGTCTTCATGATTCCTTACTAGAGAAATTTAATTACTAGGTTGTTCTTATTATCCTTTTTACGTTTTTCTTTTCGTAATTTACTATAACCAAGATGTTTCCACTATATAACAAGTAACTTGCGGTCCTCGCCATTCTGACTGTCACAAATGTCACTGATAAAGCTTACAACTCTTGTAATCGTAGCCAAACACAACACCCCTATCAAAGAATACCTGTATCCAGGATATACCATATAATCCGTTGAAAATATTGTTGTAAATAAAATCCTGTGGGTCCCCAACTCAAATAAAAAATATTAAACGTTGGAAAAGTAATTTAATACGCCTGTAACTAATTTTCAAGTAATGTATTATACGTATAGGTTAAATGACGATACAGTATCATAACAAATCTATTGACTCTTACTACTAGCTACAAACGTATCTCCAATTACAAATGAGGACCGAATTTGTATAAGTTTGTTTATATGCAATTGAAAAGCGAAAGGATATCATTAATTACTACAAAATGGCGTCAAACCGGTATACATGGAATATAACAAGATATATAGCCATTTATTCAAAACCTTGACTTATAAAACAAAACTTTTTATAAAGCTTTTACCAAAAACCAAATATTACGCCATGCTTTTAAATAAAGCATTAAGGTAATACATGGTTTAAAACCTCGTAATAGTATACATATATGAAAATTATTACTTTAACCAGGCCATGATATATGGTTGAAACAGTTACTGTTCTTTGATAACTTATATCGAAGACCTAACAGAGATTATAAAAGAGTAAAACGACATATAAAACATATTTACCTTGATTTAATTCCAGAAGCAATAAAAAATATATTCTATACTACTCGTTCGGCGAGTTCAATTTTTTTGTAGGCGCCGAAAACCCAAGAAGTTCTCAAGAACCTAAAAGGAAGTATATTATTCAATTGATGGTGTGGCTAAAAGCGGTTTTCGTCAATAGTTAGAGCTATTTTAAGTAAAGTCGAAGGTTGCGTTGAGTGGGCGAGGCGCACATTGAAGTATTAATGAATTATAAAGACCGTAGTAAATAAGAGTTTATAATAAATATTTTGAAAATATTGAAACGTAAAATCCAGAAGTCGTAGTAATAGAGTATAAGTTTAGGGTATCACGTTTTCCCAAGTTACGAAAGAGGAAATCTTTATTGTATAGGGCTGTTATTTGAATATACTATCGTGCGAGCGGTGCACCGGATTATCGACGGTTTTCATAGTTACAAAGGGTTTTCTGAAAAATATTCAAGTGGTGGTAAAGCCTATTAGTGATGTTGTGGTAGAATAGTGTGAATGTAAAGTAATATTATTAAAATCAACTGGATTCGAGAAAAAAAATCTCAGAAATACCCACTGTTAGGATTTACAATGTTGGCCTCATATCTTTCTTAACAAAGTAGTTAGTGTACCTTTACCAAAAATTTTTATGTAGGGTCGATAATGTTCCTTTTCTTGTTAGCATTAGCAGTTGTATATGTACGACTGGTTTACATTTCTTATTCTTATCTTTAATAATCATTCTCTTGGATTATCAACTGTGTTGTCGTCTCTTAATTGGCTTATCAATTACTAGCTAACGCGGGTTATATTAGTTCATTTTCCCGGCTGTAAGTGTTTGATCGATAATTATTCTGACATAAGGTGTAACTTGGATCGCGAGGAATATCGTAGGATGGTGAATGGTTTTAATAATTCTCTTTTTGTTAATAGTACCCAAGATTTTAAATCCACTTTTTCATTTTTTAAGTTATGTTATACTAGTGTTTTTCTTTACAATAGCAAAGTCATCACATCAACCGTTGATGAATAATTTATAATATTGATGGTATTATCAACGAGGCCCCTTATAAATTCCCTCTTCAATTCTTTGAATATGTTGGTAAGATCTGCTTTTTAATGTTAATGTAAATGAAGAGTAATCTTAAGATTGATATTGTATTAAAGATGGATCATCCAGAAGAAGAATTCCTAGAGTACACGCCATGTATGGAAAGTTATAAACCTCTCATCCGGGCAATGACACTTTGCCATGCACTCTAGAATGTCCCTTTTTGACCGCACCACACATAATTCACTCTGTAAGAGTACACCCTGCAGCGTGACACGTTATTGTATACTCTATAGAAGTATACCTTACATTGTAATGTACTAACACCTGGTTTATATATGTTAGTTGTAAAGGTATATAATAATATCCACACAGGCAATCGGTTTTTTTTTTTTTTTGTACGTTTTGTACCTATATCTTAGTAGCAATAGTTTCATTGTTACAAGTCCGTATCAATATTCCGGTAACAACGATATAGTTATGTTACCAATTACAAGTGTTGGAATGAGTAGTTTTTGTAATAACAGTATTGTTACGGTGCGAATGACGGAGGTTTAAATTAACAATTTCTAACCGCGGTAGTAATCATAATAAGGGTTTGGTTAGTGTAACGAGTCGGTAGCAATGTAGTTATCAATGTCTTTTTTGTTATTTTGGATAAGGGTATAACTATATAGTTGTTTTAAGAGTGATTACAAAAAGGTAATTTCATAGCTACTTATTTTAGTTTAGTATACAAATGTAACACTATCGGTTGAAACAAACTTTTTTCCCTCTTTAACGGCGCATGTCTAATGCTAATATAAGTTCTCATTTTAGATTAACTTGACCTTTATTTTAATCATTAAATTTCAACCGGTTGAATGAGTAGGTTACTTAACTAATACCTATATATTAACCTTGTTTTAGAATAAATGCCGAGTAAAAAAAAAATTGCTCAGCATCATTTAGCACGTAATCGCTACCAAGCCGCTGCCACCATTTCCGCTATCTCTGTTACCATTACCACTACTAATAGTCCGCACTCCTCGAGAATCATATCCTTTATTACCGCTTCGCCCCCGGATTTTCCGTCCTTCACCGCCGTCGCCGTCTACACTACCATCCCCTTTCCTTCTTCCTATCTTCTTCCCTTCTCTCCCAGCTCCTAGGTGAGGGAGTAAGGAACCTTTAAGGTTATAAATCCTACCCTTTCCCTGCGGGTAAAACCCTCCTTACTTGCGGGGACCTCCCTGAATCGTAAGCGTGACCTGACGAAGCTATGCCGTGATTCGTACTTATTAAATCTACCTGTTTGTTTATCCTTAATATTTCTTTAAACGAGGAAGTCGAGGTGTACGTCTTCTTCTGACCTAAGCTACGTATCGCCAGAGTATGTTGCGAGGCCTTTCTAACGCGTAAAGCGTAAAAATAACGTACCAGAGTCCGCAGCACCAGGATATTGATAGACACGGTTTACGTGCCATATATCACGTCCGCGACCACAGGCAAATTTATTAACGATTGTTACGAGATTGAGAGTTGTTCAGCCCGTTGTAACAGTTACAAGCGAACTAATAGCGAATATTCCCCCGTTTAATTGGTTCTAGTGCTGTAGGTAGAGGCAATACTACGTGTTTACCAACTTTAAAATAAGTTTTAACTGTTCACAACAATAACTACGTTCGCAAATAACTAAAAAAAGCATATGTTAATCAGTAATAGTCTCTAACCGGCGGACGAAGGAGTCGACATCCGCTGTTACCGCCTGAAAATGGGGCTTACGTATATACTATACAGGTGAATTAGACGACGATATCTCACGTTGTCATAAAAATAGTAAAAAACCCCGCGCCTCAACCTCATGTCATAGAGACTAAGGTGCGAGACTACCTCCTAATTAGTGTTGATAATGGCGTCGATAACAGTAATGACAGTAACACTAATACAAAGGGGGAGGGCAACAAGAATAATAGTAAAGACGCGACGTCGTCGCCTTTTCCTTCCACTTTGAATAATTAATGGCTTCTCCGTTTGGCCGGGCCGGTACGTACAACTATACTAAATAACAATATATAGTAATGTTATTTCTTTGAATAAAAACAATCGTTATTTATATAACACAAAAAACAGGTAAAGTAAATTGAAAATATGTAAAAAACGAAGTGATAATATATCAATAGCAATACAAAGTCGTAGTTTTCAACAGAAAAAGGTAAATAGTAAACGACACAATAAGTTCGAAGCGCGTAAAATGAAAATTAATTGTAAATCGGAAACGGTGCGAAATCATAGATTTAAAAAGAGGCAAGTTCATAAAGGCGGTTTAGACAAAGTTCTATACTATGTAATAATTTCGTGGATCGGCGTGGATAATAGGTTTCAAACTACTTGAAATTGATAAAGGAAGTGTAATCACCTAAAGCTAAAATAAAAAGGAAAAATAAAATTAAGACGTAAAGTGTTACTCGTTTTAAAGTCGTAAAACCTTTTTAATGAACTTAATAAACGGAGTGTTTATCTATATAAACGTTTATATTACTTCAATTAGGGGACCTTTAGTTACTCCCTTTGCTAGAATAGATTTTCCATCGATCCACTCGTTTCTTTGATTTCATGGCGCTTTTATTACTCCAGTTAGGTCATAATATCAAATATTGATTTTTTTTCGTTCGTAATATAAAGCTTAACCCGATGTCAATAGAAAGAAGAAAACAAATTAATGTATATAAATAAAAGGATAGGTTTTAAACAAAAGATAGAACTAAATACTCGAACTTTATCGTTATATTAACTTTTGAATAGAAATCTTCAACTATTTTATAAATTTCCCAAGCAAAAACGCTTTTTATAACCCGCTTGCACTTGTTAAAGCTTCAATGGATAATATTACCTAGATGCTTGAAGCCGTTTAGAACCGGTATTTCGTTTCCGAAAACTAAAACAAGGCATATTTACGAATTTTATTCCTCATTATTATCAAAGAAACAGTTAATAGAAACAAATATCTTTGTAGTATATATATTTGACGATGTAAATTATGAACCTAATAATAGATTATTTATTTATTAGATACGGAGTTAATTCAACGCCTCCCATATATCGTCTAACGGGGTTGTTTAGCATTACATAGCAACCAAAAGGTTAAATTCCGTTTTCAGTTATAGTATTAAAACAACCTAAACGACACATACGTATTAATATTTATTTCATTCGTCCCGTTTTACATTTTCCAAAACTATAAGAGAAAATTAATCAAATTACTCCTTTCATATAATGCATAAAACGCTGTTACGTAAGATGATAATGACTTATTAAAGTAAATTACATAATCATATGTTAGATACGTTTTGGTTTACCTTGATGCCGCCTTTCAGAAGTTATCTCCTTTTCTATTCGGAAAACAACACGTTATATGGCGTTAATACATCGTCCGTTTGCATACCCATTAATACATAGTCGTTAAAAAGAGCTATTAAAACCAAAAAAAATCGGGTCTAAGATTAAATCAGTTATTTCAAGCCGGTTTTTATGGTGCCTTTAATTAATATCGTACTATAAAACGCCAGCTTCCGCTAAGCCATCAAGGTGTTTCATAATACGTGAAATTATTACAAGTGGATGGTATCATTTAAAATCTGTAGGCTTATCGACGTAAACACGTCGTTCAAACCGATCCTAAAATTGTATGTTAAGCTGCTTAATATTACGAAGTTTAACATATAAGGTGTAAAGGGTATTTAAAAAGGCTATAATTATAAAAATCTAATGGTGGTTAACCTTTTATAAGGTAAGTGACTAGGTTATAATATTTTTTTTGCTGTCGTTATTATATCTTTTTATAAATAAACTGGTTTTTTCGTAAAGCTTTCCGATTTTATCTTTAACTTCGTATACGAGTGGAATAGGGACAATTCGATAGGCGTCATAAATTGTGAGGTCGAACCGTTCAAAGCGAAATACGCCTTAATATATTAAGGCAAAGATTTTGACTTAGATGGACTATTCGAACGGGGCGCCTAGGGTAATGATATTACCCTAGTAGCGGAACTTCAAGCGAATCTTGCGGTTCACCACTTCCTTCTAAGTAATAAAGGAGTTTACAACGATGTTTTTAAGGCGTATTTTGGTTTTGAAGCTAAAAAGATGACCCTATCGATGAGGTGTGAGTGGGGTTGATACAAAAAAGCTGTTTTCGTCTAGTGAAAACAGGTTGAAAATACTATTCGGAGGGTAAATTCAAATTGAAAACGGTTTGGATTCGCCGTTTCAATGGATATATCGTTCATAGTTTTGGTCGGACTATGTTTTGAAACCGTTCCTTTCCACCTTTCATTTATATTTTGGAATTATTGTTTAACCAAACGTACTTGTATTATTTAGTCAATCAATCCTCATATCATTGTCCCCAAACCCATTAATCATTTCAAAGCTAGTTCATTCGTCGTTGATACTTTAAACCAAGACCTTTAATTGTAATAATAGGTTTATAATGCCAGTTTTACTTAGGTTTCCCTTATAGGTAACGCTTTTAAAACATAGCTTTTAACCCGTAAGAACCTTATTATTATCATGGTTTTTCTAAAGAATTCTCTATTTAAACCGCGGTTTACGGTATTAAAAAGTTGATATAAATATTTAAGTAAAAACAAAAAAACAAAATACGTAGGGATTATATTATTTAGGCCTACAGTGTTGTTAACGGTGATAATCGCAATCTATAAGCTAAATTCTTTGAAATTGGTACGTTTTAGATTTTTGGATAACAACTTATATCCCTCTTTCCACGGTTTATAACACCTTTCACACTTGAAAATACCCTATAATGCTTGTAAGGGTATATATTTACATTCGTTACCAGCAATCCTAGCATTAATAAGTTCTTTCATATAGTAGAAGACTATGTCAGCATCGTAGGTAATCTAGTCCTGTGGCTCTAAGTGACCCTTTAACTAATAATTAATTAAAACGTTTTAACAGTTTATGACTAAAGCTCTCCGCATGAACTTAGCGGCCTAGAAAAATATTGACGTATCGACTACATGGAATACCGGTTAATTGTCTGAATACATAATAATAATAATAATAATATCGTAGTTAAAATCTACGTCATCCTAAAAGCGGGATTTAAATCACAGTAGGGCTTATAAGTGTAATTAGCATTTATGGTAAAACTTTTAGATAACTTTAAATACGTCCTTTCCTATATATATATAACCCGAGGTGTATAATAGCTGTAAAAGACGTTTAATAATTAGGTATCACAATCGAAGGTGTAACATCCGTAGTTCTGATTACGTTAAGTCAATAACTTTAATCGTATGCGTTTCAAGGGAAAAACATAGGTAGCCAAACTTAATCCGGAATGGTACGGATATAATATTTAAGGCATGGATAAATTAATTAGTTATATTACGAACCTTGATTCCGAACTTAGTTTTATTAACTAAACAAAGTAATAATGACGCTTTCAAGTCTATTACATATAGCTTAATCGGTTCGAATTGCTTCTTTATAACAACCATTTTTTCAAAGAAGACGTTTTAACTTTACCAAATAAAACTCTTCGATATTCTCCTATACGATCGAGCTAAAACTTCGGGAGTTTCGTTACGAACGCTTCGAATTATCGTATTCCAGCTGTTAAGATTAAGATCGCGTCGATATCAGGTATAATAACTCAAAACGGATTGCCTTATCGATTGAACAGAGTAAATTATAACGCCATATAGGCGTTTAACACTATGTCTTCGTTGTTAAAGCCTAATTTATTTACGAATGAGGCGTCTTTTAAACCTGTGAAAATGTGTTCGGCGGTCTCATTGTCTTGAATTACAATATAAGTATTATTACCTTCGAAGTTTTTTATTCTGAAGATGTATTCGTAGAGGGGGGCGTTGAAATTATTTTTTGCTTTTTTTCATTCGACTACATATTTTACAAAATTAACTTTTATCCGGTATTTAATTTCGAAGTCAGCCTAAAATCATGGTTTAATCCGAATCTACTCATATAATAAGGGGTTAATGAATTAATAACCAACCTCTCTCTATTTAATTCAACGCTTTTACCAACGCATATATCTTCATATTCCTCTTTATAACTATTGTTGTAAACGTTGTACGTTTCGTCCATTACCGTAATATCTTCCTCATCTTTTATTGCCAGGGCTCCTTCCCTAGTACTTTCCATCCTAGTAGTTATACTTTAGGCGTTCGTTTTATTTTAGGCATACCTTAAATCCTTGATCCAAGATATAATAGATAGTTTCGACGAGGTATACTTTGGTGATTTTGCTTTTGTTTTTCGTTTGATCCGTTACAACTACTATTCTGTTACTTGTCTATTTACGTATAAAAGTTTTGAATGAAATTTCAACACTAGTACAAAAAGCCTTTAAATTTTTCATTGTTTTGAATGACATAAGGTCGAATTTTGGGGTTTTAAGTCGTGTTTTGGTTACCGTATGTATAAACAATTTATTACCTTTATATTCCGGTTTAAATACCACCTGGCATTTTCTGAACTTCATTAATAATGCCGTAAGTATTTCCTATATGTTTTTATTAGTGTGTTCTCGTTAATTCTTTACGAACTCACATGTTATAACAGTTCAGTTCTTATAGTAAAGCTCGCAATTGATCGTTATATCGAAGTATAACTTTAATCAGCTATAATATTCTAAAAATATTTTGACCTACATCAAGTGGTATATATATACTACTCTTTAACTTACCCACATATTATATCTGTTGGTAGGTCCTTAGATTGTTGCAATGTTTTCGATTCGAATTGTGGTCGAAGTAACAGTAGTATTGCATTGGTCAAGTGGTGAATGTCTTTTTCTGGGTTTGGTAGACTGCTAGCCGGTTTGCACAGTGATTTTCATGGTTAATTGCTTGGCACATGCCCTATAGTGAGGTGTATTGTACTACACTCAACTTATACTCAATCCAGAAAGTCCACACAAACAATACGCTTAACTTGCAGTTCAGTATAGTCAACTTTACTGTAAGTAAAGATGACCTACTGCAATACACTAAGTACTATTCTAACAATATCGGGTATAATAACGTAAAGCTGAGACGATTTAATATCTAGTTTTTTATATGAGTTACACATTATACGTATTTTTTTTATCAAATATATCGTACGGTTCGCTGTTGTAATTTTCTTTCTTATTCTAAAGCTCAGCAAAGTTGGTAAAATTCGTAGAATCGTTTTTATTAATGGGAAAGCAATACGGTAAAACGTTACATTAAGGGTCGTAGTTGGAAGGAATTTGTCTGTAAGATACATATTGGCGTTTTACACTGTTTATTAAGTTTTAAAATGTGGTGTTTCATTTACCCGTGTCTATTTTATCGTTGTTAATCTGGTTATTAACGGCATTCGGGACGTGATTTTGCCTTGGTCTTTATTTAAAATCGTGTTTAGGGGAGGGTTCGCATTTAACTTTTGTTATAAATAGTTTTTACGGTACTTCCTCCTCTTCCGTCGATTTTTCCAGGTCCGTTTCCACTTTGCGGCGGGTATTTGGCCTTTCTATATGTATCTTTTTTATTTGCGGAGGCTTTTTTCGTTACCGGTCTGTCATTTCAAGTAAGTGCTCCTAGCGTTTTTTTTTCAACTAATGTCTATTTAATAACTCCAATTCCATTTCTCTATTTTCTAAACATTTTGCTATTTGTATAAGATAAGTGGTTCTTATCAAAGCATCTAAAAAACGGCGATTATTTCCACCGTTCGTATCAATATCTTTGCTGTTATTTTTTAGAATGTTTTGGAAATCGTACCATTGAATATACACTACATATCCAACGTTCAATTTATCAAAATCCTCTCTAAAGTCATCGAACAATTTCCTCCCTTTATTTAAGCTACTCCAATAGTTAAATATAATATTAATAACACATGTATTTGCCGTGGAAGGGTTTAAGTTCTCCAGTAAAATCTTGATTTTATTATCTAGTAATTAAAGTCTAAATACTTCGAAATACTAGGATGAAACTATATATATATGAAAGGTTACTTTATATATTCATTAGCGTTTAGAAGATCCGTTTTTTGTAAGTTCATAGTTGTACCCGAAGTGAGTGATTCCTACGTATACTTATAATGCTGACACGGTGCAAAATTCCAGTTTTGTGCAATAGTTGGGTATTTAAAGAAAAGGTGAAAAAACAAGTAAATGCGAAGCGAATCAGGTGTTTATCGTTTACTAGTACAAATGAACTTTAAATAAAGTACAAATAAAGTGTAATTACAGCCTAGTCAGACGTTCCAAAATAGTTTCATTAGCGCTAGCTAGCGTTATACCCGCTAAGCGACTAAGCAAAGCTTAAATGTCGTAAGTACTCAACTTAAAATACAAGATATAGAGCGAGTGTAGGGAAGCGGATAGGGTAAACGTAAATGAAGAAAGGCAAAATGTAGATGTATGGAGGTGTTCAGTGCAATCCGCTATATAATATTTAGTTTGTATTTGGTAAGCGGTTTGCATTATCGTATTATAACTACTCCTAGTAGTTATAAGATGTTTAGGTATTGTATTTGTACCGCTTTTAGGTTTCGCGAGCGGTTTAGATATCATGTTTATTACCGCTTTTAGATTTTATAAGCGATTTAAATGCTATATATAAATTGGGTGATTCTGATCAAAGTGTTTCAAAACTTGGTAGTTTGAACTCACGTATCCTGATACATAATATGACGCTTTTTAAGAGGTACCCGGGTACGTTGAAACATTCAAAATAAATTGATGGTTATCACAACAGGGTTTTTAGTAAACCAAGTATTATCTGGTTAATAATATCGTACTAAATTAATCCTTTTTAAAGTCACTCCATTTTTAACCGTATTATTACGTTTCGGGGTTTAAGGGCGTTCTATTGTAATTCCATACTCCCGTATGGTTTTTATAAGGCGTAGTGGTAAAACTCAAACAATAGGTACCTTTATAGTATCCCGTTATATGTTTTCAACTTCGGTTTCGCCTTTTTTTTTTTAGCTATTTGTAGTTGAGGTAGTCGGTGACTTATCAGTGTCGGCAAGTTCTTCTTATTTACGTAAATGTAAATAAAGAGTAATCGTATAATTAATATCGCAGTATCAATAGATTATCCAGAAAAAGCATTTAAAAAGTGTACGTTACGGATGGGAGGTTATAAACCTGTTATCCGGGCAATGGCACTTTGTCATGCATTCTGGAATGCTCCTTCTAGACCGCACCACGTATGATACACTCTGCAAGATTGCAGCCTGCAGAGTGACACGTTATGGTGCACTCTAAAGATGTGCACATTGCATTTTGGTGCACTACCACATAGTCTATATATACTAGCTGTAGGGGAATATAATAATATCCACAGAATACTTCACTGTAGGCCGTAATGATGTTTTAAATATTTCCCAATGAAGTAAAGTCACCCGTCAAACTAATATATTCTAGAAACACTAGCAAAATCGGTATTAGGCCTCTAAAGCCCTCTGTATTATTCATGCTCTTTACCGCTATTTGATAACGTACCTTCTGATACGTAAAACGTTTGATTGTGAAGGTGAAAAAATCATACGCTTTTCAAAGTAACGCGTACCCCCTTTGAAGCCTCACAATAATTTAATAGAATCTAATATATATCTGTTTACACTTAATATCTTTTACTTTCACATTGGTTTGAGTCTCCATATTCGTAAAATCACTATTAATGTTGTAGATAATGAAGATTAGTCGTTTTAAGTAGGTGTTAATAAATAATGTTTTAAATTCTTTTTACGTATCTTCTAAAGACAGTTCTGGAAGGAATTTGAAGTTGTGAAAAAAAGTTACCGAGTTCACAAGGTAGGAAACGAATTCATTATTTATGTTGAACTCGTTGAATTAAATCTTACAACTAAAGTTCCTATCGTTCTTGGAAATAAACTTCAATCTTTTTGGCACCTAAAAGTAAGTTTAACAATGGTAAAGAATATTTTCAATTACCTTTAGTGCGGAGTATATAGTTTCTTCATGAATTACGATATTGATGGCTTTTTATAGCCAATTACTAACTATTTAATTGAAATGAAGCTATAATTAACGTATTTATAACTTTGTTTAGTTTTCCTTTACCTTTTTTTACAGTTATTCAAAACGTGACTAGAATTATTATCATTGAAAGGGGGAAAAATCCCGACATTCCTTAACTATCATATCAACGTTAACGTTAAAGTTAACCCCAAGAATATTTATATATTTCAAAAAGCAAAGAAAACTGAAGAAGAATCTTGAAAACATAAAGTTGATCAATCTCGTAACTATTTCTATAATCGTTTATTTGAGTGGCAATAATTGCTAACCTGAGCTAAAACAAACTTGGGTTCTACCGGCGTCTCAAGAATTAATATCCGCAACGATATTACTTTCCAATTGTAATGCGATATACCATGAATACCGTCTTATGAAGTACCATGGAACCCGTCTTTAACATTATCCCACGAAAGGTATTCTCCGCACAATTATTATATAATTTGACAGTATGTCAATGTTCACGACTTAATCTTAATGACTAGAGTAAAAGTCTTCGCCTCAAAAACGGTATAAAAATGTATTGTAGATAGTCATTATGCTACTTGAGAGATAATTTGTTTATGTCACGCAATTTTCATCATTGTATTAATTTTATCGTGTAACCCGTTCCATCTCATGCAATTTATGACCAATTTGAGGTAATCCTGGGGGAAAACCGTATGATATCAGGTGTAAGAAATCATCTAGTATTTGTGACGTTCAGTTGCGGGATAATCCTTTTATTAAATCGAGAAACTAACACAAGCCAACCCATTTTATTACGAACAAGACAATGATTTTTGCGATTACAATATATGCTTAAATTCTCATTATGAAATTATGACCAGTATAGGTTCTCATTAAATACATTTGAATAAGGTTTTCATAATTTCAACATATCGTACTTAGAATCAATATAATACGTGATAAGGACGTTTTTATCATTTCAACGACTGAAATTGTAAACTTGGGGTAACATACCAACAAAATTTAGCCTATGAGCTATAACATTCGTAAAAATAAACTTCAACTGGCTAAAAACAGGTTTTTATAAGTAGCATCTAAGCATTACAAAGCGTGTTTAAACACTTTAATAATGAGAGCAACTGGTTGGTCTATTAGAGAAGTGTAAATTCTCCAAATTATACTTTTAACATCTGTTATTAATATAACATCACCATTTGAAGAAGTTGATAAAAAATATACATAAATTTTTACTTGTTTTATCATTTAGCTATCGTCGTTATAAAACGTATTGTTACTTGATCTACGTGATATTATGTAAGGTATTCCGCGTATCAAAAATATCCAATCATTCTTTCCATATTTTACAAAAAGTACGTACATTAAATGTAACTATTAGGTATTAGTCTCTAGCATATGCAGTGAGAATTTTTGGGAAGAATAAGTAGAAACCTAAATATTAAAAATTCTATCCAATTGCAAAAATGGAAAAATAGAATCATATTCATTTTAAACAAATTATAAGGTTTCCCTTCAAAATTTGTGGTATTATTTCAAGTATAAACAAAATATATAATATGCTTACAATTACTATTAACCATTTTAACCAGCTCAAAAGTTAATTTGTAATTGTAATTCTCATTATCAATAGTATTTATAACATTTAACTCAAATTTTGGGTTATGAAAGTTTCGATACTAAAGGCATTTGTCAGCGGCTTAACCTAGCGAATAAAATCTTGTAGTAAATCCCGTAATGGGCTTACGGTTATAGTCGTTCTTTTTTAAGCTTTAAATCGTCACGCCTCATCAAACTTTACTTTGAGAATTAACTTAGTAGTTTTGATGTTTTTTTTTATTAAACGTCAATTGAACCGATGTTAAAATAAAACGTGTTAACACCAATTCCTCTATTATTATAGGCTAGTACCTAAACCAATTGTTATCAGGGATCTAGCAATGGTGGTTGCCATGCTCCTACGATACTTTAGAGCCACTCGAAAGCATACCCTCTCCTGTTTTGTAACCGTATTACTCCTTTTTCTGTAACTCCTTGACAGCTCCTTAACAGAGGGTTTTATCCTTAATTGTTGTTCGAGGATTATAACCAGTACTCGACTACCTTAAACCAAGGTTTAAGCCTATTATTTCTATATATAATCCTCTATTTCATTTTCTAATAGTATTTTAATTGTTTATAAACGGTCATAACCTAAGGTTATGTTTTCCAACCTTTCGATCCTAGACTCCTAGATTTTGAAGTAATTCTTCGACACATGTAGAAACCAATAGTTATAAAACATCTTCAACCTTACATCTACTTTCATGATATTTATTAACGGATCACATTGTTAAATAGGGTAGGGAGCCTACACTATAAACCCTAACCTCAACAAATTATTTAATTACTTTAAACTAAATTACGTACCCATTCGTTAATCGTAAAACATATACTTCCTATTCATATATTGTACATACTCAAAAATCACTCTTTTTATTCAAAATCTATACGAAGCGAAAACCGTTAAAGTAGACCAGTATAAAGGAAACCAAACTGGTATTATTACATATATTCACCTCATGTTAAGTAACGTAACGTATTCTAATTATTTTTTTTGTAAGTACTACCTAGATTCACACATTATTTAGCTGCTTTTCAATTAAATTATTTACACCAGTCTTAAACATCATATTCCTGATAGGTTTTGAAAAGCTCCTTGACTTACTTATTCATATTAGGATTTAGATTGACAAGGGTATACGTAAAACTTGAGTGCCGGCGAATCGTTCTAATAACATATATATAGTATTTAACGCTATTATTGAACTGCTTATTACCAATTTTCCAACGGTTACTTGGGCTTCTATTTAATTTCATTATTTTGGCAAAACTTTATCGGCTTATAAACTCTTTTATAAACACATTTGAAACATATTTAATAACTAATATTTTTGGTTACATCAAAATAAAACATATCATAGGGAATTATATACTATTTAATGAGGGTTAAACGACCTAATAATAGGCATAATCACGTGGTTAATAACCTTATCTTTCTCGATAATAAGCTTAAAATAAATATAAACAGATGATACTCACAACGACGAAAAAATTCATCTTCGTTACCTTAACAATATAAAGAGATAATATTTTACGGCACTGTTAGTAAGCGGGTAATAATTATGTAAAAAACAAAATTTTGCATTTTAAGGGGGATCTACGGGACTATTTATAAGGAGGGAAATATGAAGGTTAATATCAATGCCTTCCATGTGGTACCAAATCATTCGAAAGTTAAAACCTTTTATATGATATTATAGCGTTCCAAATCGTTCCAAAACGGTCATTACACACCTTTTTAAACGGCCTACAATAATAAAACACCTTTTACTACCCTTTATAATTCGCTAACCCTTTCTACCATCTTTTATACTGGAAAAGAGGTAAATCGGAGGTAATATCATAGGCTGGTACCCAAGCTCATAGTTATCAGTGTTCTTGCATTGATAGTTTCAATACTCTTACAATGCTCTAAAGCCCCTCAGAAGCATGCCCAAACTTATTACATAACCAGGTCACCCCCTTTTCTATAATTCTGTTACAACTCTGTAACTAGAGCTCTTTCTTTCCTTCTACATCGAGGACCATAGACAGTATTCGACCACTTTGAGCGATAACTATAGTTTCAAAACTTCTCGTTCATATACTCTTTCTCTGATGAACGCATACTTTGCTTTGATGCGAATAAGGGTTAGATTGTTAATAAATAAAAAACTTCCTTATATTTGGGGTATCAGATGTTGTCTTTAAATGAGTGAAAGGTTTAACTGATTTAGAGATAAGAGGATAGTCCCCTGAAATGTATATAAAGTTATTGTTAGTCATTAACAATGGCTTTTTCTGTTCCTTGTGAGTCTTAAAGCTAAATATCTTAAATGCAATTCTCTAATTAGACTAAATCAAAAATGGGTTTTATTAATCAGTTTTTAATTTGATATGATATGAAGATCACTCAACTATAAGCTTTAATTTTTCGTTTGAACAAAATTCTATATTATATCGTTTTATATATATTCATGGTCTATTCATTAAGAAACTTACGAAATTATTTGAAACACGAGTGCTTCATTTAAACACTTTCCTAAAATCCTTGTCGAAGATGCATTAGCTTACGAAATTAGTCAAATATTGTTTAGTAATAGTATCCTTAAGATTTTCTATACAAAGGTCTTCCTTATAGTATTTGACGAAAAAAGGTCCGAAAAAAATAATTTTACTTATTCGTTTCTAATTGTTGATGATTTCCACGGGTTGATTAGTAAGTTACCGTCGATTTCTAGTGGGCTAGAGACTTAACAATTCGTGTGTGATATAATATAATTATTTGCTACAACTTGACGATGCTGTGTATAGGATTGAAATATTGATATATTGGCAAAGCTAACACTCTTAAGATTAGAGAAAACTTTGACGATTTTGTGATATAGAAAGAAGATGGATGTAGAAGAAAAGGTTGATAGCTAGAAGCTATTTGCTACCAAAGTTGTTTACCGTTGACAGATTTTAACCTTTGCAGTTCACAATTTACGGTTTGCAACAATAGTAGTAGGAACGACTTAATCGTTTACGAACTTTAAATGTCTTAGCAATTTGGTAATCACTTCTTAATGATTTGAAACTTTTGATGGTTAATATTAATACTTTTCTTCAAAAAGGGTTTAAATCAAGATTTCTTAGTGTTGTTAATAGTGATACCTTAGCCACTTTTAAACTGACATGAAAACAGACGCATTAAGAAGTTTTCTTTACCTACTGCCGTAGCAACTAACGCAGTTCGTAAATACCTTTCGCATAAATCTTTCCTCTACCTTGCAATTAAATAAAACGTAACAGGAAAAAAGTTTCTTCTTTTGCCTAACTTATCTGTACTTAACCTCATAAGTACTAATCAGTATTAATAGAACTTAAGACGTTGTAACGTTGTCGATTCGAAGTGTGGTTGAAGTGTTAATAGTATTGTAAAGATGAAATGGTGGATTGTTGTTTCTTCTAAGTTTGGCAGACCGCTAGCTGGTCTGCATACTACTTTGAATGGGCAATTGTTTGTCCCATATTCTACATTTAATTGGGTGCTCTACTGCAATTGACTTGTAGCCACTGCAGTCAACTTTGACTGCACTGCACTCGAACGCTATTCCAACAATTGATTTCATATACAATATTTCAACTCCGTTACCAACCAATAATCATTTCCGTTGCAATTAACTAAGGTTATATTACATAGAGTATTGCAATTCAAACTTTCATTCATTTACCCAGCATTTCAATGTTATCATCACATTAATAATACTTTCTTCACTCGATCAACGGTCAAATTACGGATATTATTTCGAAATTTATATTTTTTCTTTAGTTTATGATGGTTGATATAACAATAAGGTCATATGTTCTCGTTCCAATTAGCCTACAGCAAACCCCTAATTCTGCGCACATACTATGTGCAATTGGTGGTAGGGCCTTAGATCGTTGCAACGTTGTCGATTCGAATCGTGGTCGAAGTAACAGTAGTATTGCATTGGTCAGATGGTGGATGTATTGTTCTAGGTTTGGCAGACCGCTAGCCGGTCTGCACTGTAATTTGTATGGCCAATTGCTTGGCCCGTGCCCTAGACTAAATCGGGCGCTCCATAATCAACCGACATGCAGTCAGTACAGTCAACTTTACTGTAAGTAAAGTTGACTGACTGTACTGCAATTGACCTGCTAAAAATAGCAGTCAATATTGTTCCAACAGCATTGTTATAATTCTTTTATTATCGATATATAAACAATTTTAATGTTTTTTTTTTAAATCTTGAAATATTTATTTCGGATACATTTTTTGGTTAAAACCATCAAATTCAATCACAATAATAGTTCTTTTAAATATTAGTGAAGAGAACGGCTTTTGTTACAGATGTGAATAGCTATTGCCGCAGGCAAATAGATTTGGCACATTTGAGTACATTGATAGCGGGCGGTTCGTAGAGCTACCCCAGTTCCCGCGGGACTCCCCCTGACAAATTACCACCCCTTTACTTCAATTGTAAGCATGCAACCGCTATTTCACTTTTTCTACGTTTGTTTCTAAAGCTTCAATTCAGTTTATATTTACAGAGACATTGAGCATCAACCCAAATAACCTTACGTGTGACGTCTAAATGGTATTAAGTATCAGCTGAGTGTATAGTTGCGTCTAGTACTGAATTAGGTGTATAGTTGCGACAGCTAGTCAAGGTTTCGAGGGTGCGAACTTAGTTGTGATGTATAGTTGCGCCTTGGGAACCTTGTCTGGTTGTTGCGACTGTACACCCAGTCGTACCCCAGGGATGTATAGTTGCGCTTTCGAAGCTTTGTTTAGTTGTCGTGACTGTGCATCTTTTGGTTGTCGCAACTGTACATCCAGTTGTTCTCTGGGAGTTACTGTACTCTACGGTTAGGTGTACGGTTTGGGTGCAACTGGTTACACAGTCGCGCCTAGAGTACAACTAGGTGTATAGTCGCGACAGCCAGACAAGGCTTCAAGGGCGTGACTATACACCCAGTCGTGTTTTAAGCGTAATTGTACACCCAATCGTGCCTTGGGCGCGATTGAATATAACTCTTTTATTGTGGTTCCACAATGCGGCGACCTTCCTTTTTTTTGCGGTTACCTCAGTGTCTTTGTTCCTGTTTTTAGGAGTACGGTCGCTTTTTTTGTCGTTGGAGAGGGCTGCACTTCTTGCCGCTAGGCAGGGCCGTAAGGGTTGTGCACGGAGGGGACGCGGTTGCGGTTAATCGTGCTGTCGGCAATGATGGTGAGGGTGAAGGGTGGCAGTTGGCGATAGTTGATGTGGAGTAGTGTCAAATTCGTATTGAGATAAAAGCGTGTTGTGGACTATGCAAATCCACTAGGGTGGGGTTAGATGCTGTTAGAAGGCGTATTAACCTATATAATTGGAGAAGTGGAAAACTTGATAAGGGTAGCCTTACGGGAATGTTGGTGGCTTCACAGGCCGCTTGTCATAAACTTATTCAAATGTACCAAATTCATTTAGCTGTAGCAAAAGCTATTTTTGCCTGCCGCAAAATGCGTTCATCATTTTAACTTCATTTAGTATATTGAATTTCCTGTTTGCGACCACAACGCAACCCTTTTCGAGTAAAACCTCGGTCGTTCTCCCCCTTAGAAGAACAAAAACATTGAGGTAGCCATAAACAAACCGCCAAAAATCAGTAAGAGTGAAAGCGTAGAGTTGAAGAGAAGGGTACCGAAATACGAGGTCGTTACGTTATACAATATAGACTTGTACGGTTGTGTTATGTGCTTTTGTATCGCATTGCTATGTAAATTTACACGGCGCTTTTCCGCGGGTAGATACGTCGCTGTTGCACAAACTCATATGGCACTCTTATACGGGCCAACACGGCGTTATTATACGAATTTATACGACGATGTTGCATAGATTTATACAGAGTTGTTATGCGAGCAGACTCAGCGCTGCTATGCAGCCTCACACGACGTTGCTATGCGAAAAAACACGGCGCAGCTATACAAACTTACACGGCGTTGTTATGCGGGCAAACACTGCATTGTTATGTAGATTTATACGGCGTTACTACGTTAGTAGATACAGCATTGTTATGTAGATGTGGACGGCGTAATCACATAGATACAACGCTACCATATAAACTCGTCCGACGTTGATAAATATACTTCTTATGCAACAAACTAAGCTTGAAATGTGAATTTCAATTGTAGAAAAAGCAAAATAGCCGTTTTATGTTTATGATTGAAGTGAAGAGGTAAAGCAAGGAATTAAGGTGTTTTTAAACCGCACGTTAATCTTATTATGTCATAAGAATGGGTATCATTAGCAACCTACTTGTGCGAATATCAATTTAAAATTACGGGAATTCATTCTAACTTGAGTTAATGTTCATTATCTTCTTCAAATCTTTACTTTACTTGATTAAGTCCAATGGTTACAATATTTATGTTATTTTAGAAAAGGTTTTCGACGAGATAATTAAGGCCGTTCATGATGTCATTTAGATTACATATTTCAACGGCGAGTATAACCCGTCAATTATTTATTTTCCCTATATTATAATCACGCCTTTAATTATAGTTCATTATTATTGAGTGCTGACTACAGTTCGTTATATTTCTATTCATTAAGTCATATATAAATAAAAGATAAAAGTCAATAAATACATAAAAGTCAAAATATGAACTATTTTTTCTATTGAATATACTGTTGGTAGGACTTAGTAGCAGCAATATAGTTGATTCTAATTGTAGATGAAGTAACTGATATATTGCATTGAAAGTAGTAATGTCTTTGAAGTTTGACAGACCGCTAGCTGGTCTGCGAACTAATTTGTATAGAAAAATACTTATCCTATGCCTCATATGAAATTGATCACTTTATGTAACTACCGTACGATTATTAGAATTAACATATAATGAATACAGTCAACTTAGTTGTACTGTAATTGACTGTAATTCCAATATTCATTGCTTTTTATTTTAGTATATCTGCGGTAGCATAACCGATTACCAATGAAAGATAGTTATTAAACGCTTTTCAATCCCAGTCGACGATACCCCGATCAATCCCAGCCTGTTTCGCACCGAAATTACACTCCACTTACAATTTTCTATCCTATAATTCCAATCAACAATTTTCTTTATTCTCACACGCAAATTTTTCATCACAATCTTATACGCTACCAATTCTACACCCTTAGTTAATGGATTTAGGTATGCGTTTTCCATTTATTAGGTTAGCGACAATTCTCATTAATAAGGTATCTCTATCTCATTACATTGTATACCGACCGGTTTACGTATCCATCTATCCATTTGATGAATGTATTGCTAATTATTGACCTGATTAAAACGCTATTTAATATAGCCTTAATCTTATAATCAAATGGGTTATCTATATCCTCAATTCACCTAGATTTTTTTCTTTTATCAAGCTTGGTATATCTTCCTGAATACTATTACGTTAATTTCCATTTTTTCATCGATTGTTTCAATTGAAGAAAAGCACTCGCAAAAACATAAAAACTTAATATAAATCACTATTAAAATCAAAAATACATCTAAATAGTTAGTAACAGTGCTGAATGAATTATCGATTATTATACTAATAATAAATCCTATTATTATATTATAAATCTTCATACTAGTATAATTTGTATTTCACATTCCTACTTGATAAATCTTCGAAATATCTGGTTAGCGATAAGTGTGCATTTTATACTGGATTGATTTCAGTTGACCAAATTGAAAAGGATATGATTTTAAAGGTAAATTTAATAATATTTGTATAAAATTTGTTTGCGCAGTTCTTCAACTTCGCTGTGGTCCAATATATAGATACTATGTCTATAACCATATTTAAAATATCTATTTACTATTGAATATATTGATTCAATATATAAAACGTTTATTAAGGAAATCTTGAGTTTCTACAAAAATAGAACAACTGTAATATACTTCTGATTAATGCTATTTAACAATATAAACCGATCTAACCCTTCCCTTAACGTACTATTATTGGTTTACTTCATTAGTATGATTATGTCACACCGAATACTGAACTTATTCATTTCAATGTGAATTAAAATACATATAATAACGATATTTTAAATTATAAGAAAAGATTCATAAATTATCGATATTATTTTATATTATCATAGTTAGTATACGTAGGTCAAGTGGCAGTGTATTACGCTATAAGGTGCACTCCTGCATAGTGCATAATAACGTGTCATGCAGTAGGCTGTACTTTTGCAGAGTGCATGATAACGTGTTACGCTATAGATTGTACTCTTGCAAAGTGCATGCAGGGTACAGCCTGAAAGGGGGATTAGCAGAGTGCATGGTAAAGTGCCACTGCCTTGGTTAGAGGTTTATAACTCTTACAAGTAGCATGCACACCCCGAATGCTGATCGTTTAACCACTTATCTCCACGACTTTAATATACAGTAATTTTTCTGATTACTATTTTACTATGTTAACGTAGTAAAGACCTTACCGATACTAACCCATAATCGATTCGGTCGACTAAAGACAGCCTAGGGAAAACGAGACAAATACAAATTAAATACCTATATCAGGATGTTATAGCGGTTTCGCCTATTCATGCTTTAATACTACTGTTTTTACGAGAATTATACGGGATATGAATAAAGATTATGAAAGCAGAATAATTTTAATAAGGATGACTTCAATAAGATATTATCAACCTGATTGGTGCTCTGTCTAGTAAAAGCCTCGTTACGTTATCATCAACCCTTATTAGCACTCTGATGTACCTAGGCACTTCTTAGAGAGCATCCTATCACGCATCAGGCTAAGTAAGCTAGAACAACCAAGTTTCGGAACCCTTCGTTAGAACACATCCAATCTAAGCATATTATCCAAACCGCTTACAAAATATAAAAGCGGCTAAGAGATAACATCCATACTTCTCATGAAACCCAAAAGCAAGCAAAACACAAATTCCAAACCGCTTTAATATACTTTGCATTCTCGCAATGAAGTACACATTATAATTACATTAATATCAATCCATCAATTTTAAATTTATCTCTGTTGAAACAACAGATATATATATAGCTAGCGGCTATATACCTTATTCCGTTCGAGATACAAAAGCGCTGCAAATACTACCCTTTGCTAATCAGAATCAAAAAGAGTAAGGTCTATATAAACAGCATAGAACTTACCATCAGGACGAAAAAGACCCAAATACGATATCTAAACTGCGCCTCCAAGAGGGGGTAAAGCTACAATAGCACTTTAACACACGCTGTCAAGAGTATAAAGAACCAGAAATATTGTTGGTAGCGTGGAATTAAGAAAAGTAAAGTATGGATCGATATTCAGAAACACGCCTTCACAGAAAGAAAGTTTTGGATAAATAGTCTGTGCCGCGCCCTGAAGAGAAGGAAGGGCTGAACGCGAATTCTCACACGCGCTTTTAAGAGGGGTAAGGGCCAGGAACATTACTGGAAACAGAGGATAAAAGAGAAAAAGGTCTAAATATACAATCCGAAACGCTCTTTTTTAAAAAAGAACGGCATAAATACGTCATTCAGGCTGCGTCTTCAAGAAGAAGGAGGTACAAACGTGTATTCTACAACACGTCTTCAAAAGTAAGAGAAACCAGATGCTCCATTTAGATCGCACCTTAGGAGAAAGGAAGGCCCAGAGACAGCATTAATAATTCAACCTCGAAAGATAAGAGTACCTTTAAAATGTGAAAGGCTAGATACAAAATTCAAGCCGCAACTTGAAGAGGAGGAACAGCCAGATGCTCTATACGCAACTACACTTCAATAAAGGGACGAGCCATATTAGTAATTCGATCCTTAAATTTAAGAAAAAGAAAAACCGCAACAGCACTTTAGAACCCGGCCTAGAGAATAAAACGGGCTATAATAATATTTTAGGATTTGGTCCGCAAAAAAATAACGAGCGCTTTGGATATCGCGTTGAAAATGCCTCTACGGTATACGGCTACAACAAACAACTTGGGAGCGCTCCCGCCAACGCGAGAAACTATATATATTGTATCGAAATCGCTCCTACGTAGGCGTGGCATACTGGAATACGTATTAAAAACGCTCCTAAAAAAACAAAACACCTGGAAATACGTATTAAAAACGCTCCTAAAAAAACAAAACACCTGGAAATACGTATTAAAACCGCTTGTACCCACATTTAACGCTCTAGATTACGTATTCACAACTTCAGTGGCGCTTTTAATAGCTACAACTATCAACAACGTAAAGAGGAGGGTGAAGTAACTTTAGCCGCAACGCCCCTACCTTACTAAACTAAAAGAAAGAGGTTTTTCCTAGAAATATAGCATATACAACTGTCATTACCAACTAAAAACGAACCTATACTACTATCTCTATTAAAAGACTAATATAGACCGCATTACAACTAAAGTGTCACTATTGAATTACGGATACGGATCGCATTACAACTATAGTTTCATTACTAAATTATAGATATTCATCGTACAAAGAAAGAAGAAAAGATTGCCTGTATATATATTATTAAATATAAATATAGTTAGTATATGTAGGTCAAGTGGCAGTGTATTACATTGCAAGATGTACTCTTGCAAAATGCATGATAATTTGTCACTCGGCAGGCTGCACTCTTACAAAGTACATAATAACGTATTATGCTATAGATTGCACTCTTGCAGAG
Organism: Anisogramma anomala; assembly: GCA_038502455.1. Taxonomy (NCBI): domain Eukaryota; kingdom Fungi; phylum Ascomycota; class Sordariomycetes; order Diaporthales; family Gnomoniaceae; genus Anisogramma; species Anisogramma anomala. Next base: position 29,620,540 of record JASMMZ010000005.1, read on the forward strand.
TACATACGAGGCAACGGCATGAAGGGGGGATTAGCAGAGCGCACGATAGAGTGTCACTGCCTGGGTGAGAGGGTTATAACCTCTCACTTGTAGCATGCACTCTCTCAATACTTCTTCTCTTATGATAACTCATTTTTACTAATTCAATATACATCAATCTGTATAATTACTCTTCTCCTCCGTTAACATAACAGAGACCTTATCAACATAATTCGTTAAACCATCATTTTATACCTTAAGCTAACATTTTAATTAATTTATGCTACAATCTAGTGTCTGGGCTAGAAGTCACTAGAGCGTTAGCCCTGGTGTTTGCTATGCTTCTACGAAGCTCCAATACCGCTCTGCAGCATACCTTTACACCTATTACATAGCCGGGCCACTCATTCTCTTAAGCTTTATAAATACAATTAAATGGGGGTTAATTACTCCTTATTTCATTGAAAATTATAAACAATATCCGACCGCCTGAAACAACAGCTTTAACATAATCCCTTTATATATAATCATCGATATTCTTTTCACACTGTATTTTAATTACTTTCAAGCGGCTATAGTTCAAGGATATTTATTTTAATCTTTTAAGCTTGATCATCCAAGCTTGAGAATAGTTTCTTGATGTCCGTGTTCAATATAAGCTGTAGGGCGCCCTAGTAATATAATACAACTATTTAACTATACAATACAAACTATTTACCGAATAACTCCTTATGAAGCTCATTAAAATCAACCAAACCGTTTGCGAATACGTTTTGTGTATAAAATAACGTAACAACGACATAAAAATCACGTTAATTAATATAATGTGACAACTTTAAGCTATTATTGGCACGCCTACATCTTTAACCTACGAACGACGCAACGACCGCGTTACTCACCACCTAAGACCGCGTCGACTTCCTGAAAAACGATAACGATCTAAATTCTTCCAGCTTCGATTACGATATTACTGGACTATCCAATAACGTTCACTACCAACGAACTAAAGGTAAGCTCTTCGATTAACCAATTAAATTTTTCGATGATAAATTACGTCTTCAGGTACTAAACGATACGATGTTACGCTAATGACGTAACTAAAGGAAATTTATGGATATTAAAAACAATTTCATTCATTTTTTATAATTGGTTGGCATAGCGAAAACCTCTATACAAGGTCATTATATTCTGGATAACTATCGCTTTAATGACAATTCAGACGCCTTTATAACTATATTTCACGAACATTAGTATAACTTGAATATGGCAGATACCGTCATCGATCGGCTTTAGAATTTCAAGAAATGGGAATATGAACGATTTTACGTCATTTTTAATGTTTGAAGGACATTTTTTACAAAAGTTAACATAATGGCTTGAGAATCCCCAGTTAAGTTGACTATACTAGTAAAAGAAGTTAAATATACTCTTACTAAAGTAGTATATTCTCCGGATATACATATAAACTGTAATGAATGGGTCGACCGCGTCTAATTTATTGATAAAAAACTTAATAACCTCTGTATTGAGTATGATAACGTTGGTTATGTTAATAATAATATTGATGGTAGTAATGGTGGTAATGAGTTTAGTAATAACAATATACCTACCCGCAATCACTAGGAAGATATTATTATAACCGGAGTAAACGTCTTGCGCGCTGAAACTAAAAGACGTATTACTTAAGTTAAACATACCAAATTCTTCCGCCGCGAAAAAGTTATCATATGCTCAAGATACGACGAAAAAGGTTGTCGAATTTGCACCTACCTATTGGATACTATACAACTCTCGAATAAATTTAACATCAAGGCTAATACAGATATTTATCTTACCTTCTCTGATAATCTAATTACTCATTGAACGGGAGAAGCATAACTTTTATAAATATTAGTATAGAAAGTTTTAAATATGTAAATTCGACCCGGTAGTATGCTTATAACATTTAAACAACTCCATGTTTCAAGTAAATTTATTTCATAATTATATTGAATTTTCGACGGCGTGCTATTTCTACGTAATGAATGTTATAACTGTAGAAATAAGTTGTTTATCCGCTGATTACCATAACCACGAATCGTTATTTCACTCCAACAACTTAACAAGACCACCTGTTAGGCACCTGGAACTGGTTTACAAGTATTTTTTTTATAACTTCTTTGAATATTAACTCCGTGAAATATTTGAATATAGTTTAAACCTAGATTATTCTTCATTTACAAGTCGACGTTATTTTATCTAAACCCTAAATAAAGTATGAACAGGTGATTTACGTCGTTTTAAGATATATATTACTCTTAGGACGAATAGGTAATCAAATCTTATGGGAACGAAGATTCGTGTAACACGAAAGCCTCCTAAAGGTATTGACATCACTACCTTTCACATATACTCCGTAAAGCTCAAAAGAACTAATCCTCTACTAAGTGACCTATTACTATCTTCCTCAAAAATAACAAAAAGTCGTCAGCACTAAGACCACCAATTACCAATAATAACAAGTTTTCCGAAAACCTTGAGAAATTCGAAGTTTCATTCTATAAAACAACAAGGGATAAAAAATATTCTTATTCCTCCGATATCAATTACAAAAATTTCGGTAAAAACAATAAATGAAGCTTACTTTTATAACTCTCTTAAAGCCTGTTATATGAAATATTATAAAACAATCTTTTTGTATCATAGCATACGATGATTAAATTGTTAAATAAAGGTTATATCAAGAACCTTTGGGTATAGGTGTTAATAAACCAGGAAATAAGTAGTTTTTTTCGGTCGTTATCATAAACTTAACGTAATAACGACAATCAAGCGTCATTCTTTTCGTTTCAATAAGGACGAAATCACACATATTTTATAAATTAAGTAATTTAACCTACTCGATGGTAAAACAATTTCCTTCAAACATTGTATTAAGAAGTATGATTCATGGAGAACTGCGTTTTTTCTATATTTATAATTTTTCAAAAACTGATTACTTTTTCCGGTCTTTCCGTTCGATAAGCTTCCTTTTAACATTATATTCATATTTTCATAATAACCTTAAAACATTTCCCATTACCCTTACCTAGAATATATTTCGTCATATTTTCCATAATACTGTCGACGTCTATAACGTTATCGTCGACACAGTATTGAAAGTTTGAAACTTCGTCGGATTCAATTTTAATATATCGAAGTAAAAATTCAAAGTTTCAAAATTTATATCTTTAAGGTACGTGATTCAAACGGAAATCAAGGTATATAAAACAGGGAAAATCTGCACGTCGTTTAGAATTTAACAACTTTTACGTTTGTATTAAAATTGCCTGGATTTTGAAACTTCGTCAAATTTTACCAGTTATATATTCGATATTACCTTAATATAAGTGGCCCTTCAATCCGGCATATCAAAAAAGCTTTATTTCTGGCGGAGAGCCCGAGGAGGAAACGTTTTTCAAACAGTTAAAAATTTTCTTCATTTTCAAAAAACCCGTCTCTGGTAAATGAAATGTTGGCCGGTAAATATTTTAAGAATCTTATTATTTCAATTATAATTTTAAAGGTTATTTACTTGACCAGGACTATTATAATATTAATTTACTAATGAAATATTACTCTGGTCGTTTAATACCCGATTAATGTATTAACAACTTATATGATAAGAATTTATTAAAAGTATCGCAAGCGAAATTCAAGGACAAGGCCCGCAAATTTAATATTTTTAAAAATTCAAAAGAAAAAAAAAATTGGGGTACTTTTTAATTACCCAACTAGTTCCCCAACAACAAATCCATTAGTTGAAACCTTTGTCCAGATCCTACTTTAAATGAGTTTATGATAAAAAAGTCAATTATCTATGATCCGATACAACATATCTATGTTATTAGAATATTGGTAAAGTATTTTCCCATCCCTGCGTTTTAGGCCGGGACTATAACTCTTTCGCCATGAATAAATCATTTCAAAGTTGTTTGGAACCGCTTATATCTCTCGAGTTACTGATATAAACAAATGTATTTCAAAAGATTACGAATCTTTCAAAAATATTAACCTTTAAAGCAATTAGGACGCCGTTATTACCTGGATCGTTACTTACTCACGTTGAATTGACATAGTACTTATAACAGACCATAAATTTCCCTTTAATATTCGTATCAACGTCGACCAAATATTCAAGGTTTATATTTCAAAATATTTAGCAGAAGATAATACCATTTTAAGATTTAGTCATAGTATTTGAGTGTCACAAGCTGGTGCCTAAGCTAATGGTTACCAAGGATCTAGCCCCAGTAGTTATTATCCATGCTCCTACAGTGCTTTGGAGCCGCTTGGAAGCCATACAAGAGTATTCCATTACCTGTCACGTTACTGGATAACTCCTTTTTTGTAGATATATAGTATCTTCTTAGTAGGAGGTTTCCTCTTTTTTCTTCATCGAGGATTATAGAAAGTATGTAACCATCTTGAGAGATATTTTTGGCCTAATCATTTTACATATAATTTCAGATGTTTTATTTGTCGGTGTTATAACTGTCGTTAATCGTTTATAGCTTAGGGTTATCTAATTTTTTTTTTTTCGATTTTTCTAACCTTGACCCTTAAGCTTTGATGCAGGTTTTTGACGTATACGTAAGACAGTATCTTTAATGTGGTTTGGCAACTGGGTACGATTATGTTACTCTTTAATACAAACGTTTTACCAATATCTTACATGAAACCTTTGTCAGACGTTATTAAGCCATTTGCGAGGACGTTTTGTTTTCAACATGACGTGATATTTATGTATTAAATTCGTTTAAAATATTTTTGGTTGGTTTTAAGGTATCGGTATATTTATGTTTTCAAAACAACCCAACTTTCAGGGTAGTTTTACCACGTTATTTACAAATATAGTAACGATTATAACACACTTCACCAGAGATCTCACTATTTGACTTGGTGATGACGATTCGGCTTTCTTTGATTTCTTGATACGGCTGTATTGAAGTCCTCAGTGCCTTTATCGCAATGTTTTTTGTTTATTACTAAGACTTAAACGCGGTTAAACCCTTTGTTATTCGGCTTATGAGTATAAAGTAAGAATTTTGTAAACGGTAATACATCTTTTTTAACGTTTGAGATACCTTGTTTGTTAAGACCAGAGATGTGGCTTGTAAATTCGCCGATAAACTGAAAATTTGGAAGGAGTTAATAACGATACATTGGTTACTATTTTATGTTTATTCAATATTGCTTCAGATTATAACAACTACATCGCCCGCCTTCAACTTATTAAAGAACTATTTTATGATTTTCGTATTTGGTACGGTAGCGTTAGATACTTTAAAGTTGGTACTAATAGAGTTGCTATACATAACGATAATAGTAAAGGAGACATACATGGCCACGATAATTAGGGAAATATTATTATAACTAGCTTAAGCGTTATTCGAACCATTTCTAAATGGCGTGTAACCTGAGTTAACTACTCTAAATTCTCCCGAGGAACAAACCTTAGCTTATACTTACGGTACAACAAAAATAGTTTTCATATCCGTAACATTTATTAAATCTAATATAAAGATCGAGCGGTTTTGGTATTAAAGCTGATAAAGTTATATATCATACCTTTGACGAGTTTTTATTAACCTTTGAAAGGGAAAATATAATTTTGGAATATAATTGCGTATAAGAGTTGAAAAGACCTGAATGTAATCCATAGTTCGCACAAAATTTATAAAAAGCTCCCAATTTATAGTAGATTTACTTCATAATTTAATTTCATCTATGAACGCCTTAGTAAATATTCGTTTGCAAAATTATATTGTTACGAGTACATAACTTACTAGTCGATTAAATTCATCGCGTATTCCGATTTTAATCCAATGATTCGGCGAGGTTATACGCTGCGGACTTGGTTCCACCTTACAATTTATTTCATTTATAACCCTTTCAAATGAAAACTTTGTAAATGCTAATACCGAACATATTCTCATTGTATTCACGATTGATAATATGATGATATTTTAGGTACACCTGCAATAATATATCAATAGGAAGCTTACAACGTTTTGATGTCAGTATTAAATTTATAATGAACGGGTAACTATAGAGTATAAGAATAAAGTTTTGCGCCAGTATATAAAAAACCTAAAGGAATTTATATCATCACTTGGAATACCATACTAAGGAAAGCCCAAAGGTATGAAGTCGTTACCACGCAGCTCAATGACGTTTTCTTTAAAAGGATTAAGGAAACTTTGTATTGAAACCACACTTTCATATTAAGAATAAGTTTATCTACACCTTCAAGGATGTTTTCGCCGGCATTTCATAAGTTCTCAAAGGATAAATTACCTTTTTACCGTTGTAAATCAGAATATAAATTCATCCTTTGAGACTATAGTTACAGCTAATCATCGAAAGTCTTGTAAGGAGCTTTGTATAGTTTATTGCAGGAAGGATTTCTTATGTTGAAGAAAATTTTAACCGCGTTATTCAATTTAAGAAATATTCGCGCAAATAATATGGTTATAGGTCCTTTAGTACTTTTTGTTAAGGACTGCGGGGTTAATTTACCCTTTTTATATATTATTGTCAATTTCATGTTATTATGAAAGAAAATCGTTTTTTTTCCCCTATTATTAAAAGAAGTTCGCAAATATCTCACAATGTGGGGGTTTTATTAAGTTATATGTTGAAACAATTTTTTTCAAGTTTCGTATTGAAAAGAACGAAAACAGAAAACTGTGTTTCGTATAAGTTTTAAACTTGTAGAGTAATAAGTGGAATATTTCGGATTTTTCAATTTACCGGTTACCTTTTAACAATATATTGATACTTTGTTACGCACTTTTATCAATCTTTTTGTTTAATTTACACTGTCGATATTTTATTATATTTCAATGAAACCTTAAAAGACTACAATATAGTGGTCATTTACGAATTTTATTCCTTCAACGTTACTCATTTTCATTTTGATCTATTTGAGCTTTAGTTTAGTATTTAACAAGCTAAGTAAATCAAATTAGTTATTAACGTTAAAGTTCATGTATATTCAAACCAAGAACAATTACTTGGAATCCAGAAATAGGCTGCGCAGTTGTATTGAAAATTCGTGTTTTTTTTTGTTTCGCCGAATTTCATCGATATTTAATTTACAAGTATTTAAAGATTATTTTGCCCTTATTTTAAATTATTAAACAAGGTACTCTTCTTCGTTGGAGAACTCATCAAAAAGTTACACTTAAGAGATTGAAAATTGATTTCTTTTTCAAACTCATTTTCTTTGTGTATAGTTGCTACCATGAAACATTTTTGGAAGCCGAAAATTCGGGGCAAATTTCAAGGGGTGGTTTACTTTAATGCGATGATTACGGTAATTCATATTGAGTAACGAACATCAATCATTGTTTTTCGCCCATTAAATGTGATTTTGAAATCCTCGACAAAAAATTGCTCGAGATTATAATTTATTTAAAAATATTAAATGAGGAGTTTAGGGGTTCTACCTACTATTTTTTTTTTCTAACTTTTACGAAAATTCGGAGTACTCAAAATTATACGTTGGCTTCTTGAATAATTATGATATTCGACGGAATTACTCTTCCATTTTTTGTTTTAAATTGGTTTATAATCAAAAGCTCACTAGATTTGGCGTAATATACTATAAGGATGAAATTAAATTGTTTCTAAGGTTGTTTTTCAACCACGATTTTTAGGCTGGAAAAAATTACTTGGGTACCGGGAAAAGGCTTCTTTCAAAGACATCCCCCATGAATATATATTCCGATTAATCGTTATTAGCAAATTTTTCTCGAAATATTACTAATCTCTCATCAATATCCAGCTATAAAGAAATTAGGACGCCGCCATTACTCCATACTTCAATTACTCTCATTTAATACGTACTATACGTATAGATAATTGAAGGTTTACTATAGATATTAGTATTAACAACAATCAAGTACTTAAGGTTGTTATTTATAGACATTTAGTAAAAGATAACGATATTATACTATTTTGTAACCGTATTTGCGTACTTGTTTACCATCCAGTTACTACCGCGTTAATAGAAACTCTTTAAAATTTAATTTTCATTAGCCTCCCAGATCGTAACTTCATCATCGTTTTCCTTCTCAAAACGTGATTTAAACCAAAATTCAACAGCATGGTCCGTCGTATTTACAAAAATTAGGATATTTATAAACGTAAAGCTTATTGGAAACATCGTCGGAAAATGCTTCTCAAACTCCTATCAATTTTAGAATGGCTTTAAAAAGACTTTCCTATCGATGTTATATTTGACCTTACCTTAAACCGTACCGATGACTCACGTTACTTCATCATTATTGAAAACCATTTATGTAAAAATATTACTCGACAGTTAATGAATATTATATACGCACAAATGTACGCAAAATACGATTTTGCGGGTTTTATTGGTATAATTATGAGTAATCGAGATTCAAATTAAACTAATAGGTTTGAAAAACACCTTGTAGATTTAACGTTGGTAAAATAATTCATAGATATTGAATTTCACTCTAAAAACGATAAAACCATTAAACGTATTAATTAGGAAGTCTCTATGTACCTCCAAGCCTTCATAATTCATACTTAAATGAATGTAAGTAATCATTACCCAGATACCAATAACTGGAAAATAATAAAAATATAACTACCATCGGTATTGACCTGTTTTTTACACCTTATAATTAACACGTTAACCTTGTATACTCTGTTCTGTTATGGACTCAGGCCATTTTCCATTGACTCTGTAGGTTACATAACCGTGTAAGTAACGGGATATGCAGTACTCGGTCCAGATCTATAAGTTACGTGAATTTGTACGTAACCGAATATACAATGCCCAGTCTGGGCCAGGACTGATCCCGGACCGGATACAGTCTGTATACGGCACGTATAAGAATACGTAACGGGCTGTGTACTGGCCATACCCATAAGTCCTACATAATGCGTTACGGTAACCTTGTCTAGGTTTTCGCTATACTTAAATAGTAAACTTTATTTAACATCTACTTACTTTACTATCGAAGGTCAGATGATATTACATTATTAAAGTGATTCTTTGCATCTTTTCAAAGTAGTATAACTTATAATAATCCAATCGATAACAAATATTAATGATTTTACGTTATACTTTAACACTATCAGTGCGAATAGACCGTCGGAAAGTACCCAGTCCACCACATTTATAAATATACTTTTTATCTTATTGAAGTTGACTTAAGACAACATTTCTCGTTTATAAAACACCGTTATCTACATCGCGTCTATTATAGAACAATTATGAGAACCGTGTTAATCTAATTTAATTATCGAAATTACATTTAACTTCGCTTCAATATTAATTGAATTTTAACAATTTGAAGCTGATTCGACTATGACTCCTATCAGCTTTTTACTGGTTTAAAATAAGAGAGAATTATATAAATAACCGTAGTTCAACGGATCTACTTTTACGTAGGCAACGACGTGCCAAACGATCGAATTTATACTTAAAGAAGATAAAATGTAAATTAAAGAAGGTCCATATGCGTTCTTTTCTATATAGGATTATTACACGACGGCGGCAACATAAGCTATTACAACGTATGTAGAAACCGGAGGATACGAAAGTATATACGATACAAACAAATTCCTTGTTTATATTAAAGCTACTCTTGAAAACCCTTACAGCGTAAATAAAGTTTTAGTTAGATTAAAGGGATTAGTTATAAACAATAAAGACCCATAAGTACCATTCGTTATCAAATTTGAAATATTATTAAATTGATCGGGTGGATTGGATTAGCTTTTGACCGTAAAGTATAATTATTTACGTTGTTGCGAATTTTTAGGTATCTGAGACAAATATATAACGATATAGGTTAACTGTGTAAGCTATATCAAAGTCTTTAGAATGTACCAAAAACTTTCTCACGAGAAAAGTCTTCAAATTGAAAACGTTGTTTTAGTTAATAATTAATAACAATCGTATACATTTAACAACAAGATGAAAATATAGTTATAACGGGGATTTATACCTTTAAGATATTCACATTAAGTAGTCGTAGTAATCGCGATTATTTATTTAGATATAGCGGCTAACTATTTTAGTTAACACATGTGGTATGCGTTTAAAACAACGAACGTAAAGTGTCGTGGGTAAGGGTAAAAAAACGCTAAACCAGGTTCATTACATGGCGTAACGTACGTTGTAATTCGACGGATTATTATTAACTAAATTACGAACTTTACCTGGTATAGCATTAAACGTAAGTATATACGGTTTAAAATAAAATAAATAAATAGAGGTTTCTCATTAACGACGATGGAAAAGGTATAAATTCTAAATATAATTTAGTGTAAAAGTGATACAAATTTAACGACGTAAATGTAAAATCAAGTAAAGAGGAGTTTAGTTTAATTAAAACAAAAATCAAAAAAGATAAATTCCTAATTTCTATGCTTTAAAATAACACCTACTTTTTAAATACATAAGTCTATTATGGTTATAATTAGCATTATATAATAAGTAAATCTTGAATATAAAAGTTAACAAAATAGGCTATTACATTTTCGAAATCTTGACACGATATTGTCATAACGGTACAATAAGCGTATTGCACAAACAGCAAAGTTTAGTATTAATATTAATAAGTAATTAAACCCGATATTAATATATATTATTCCCGAAATAACGCGAGATATTGTTTTTGTAATGCTTCTAATACGATATGAACACATGAATCTTAACGTTAGCGATAGTTTTTCAATGATTTATAATTGAAATGATTTAGTTAACGACGTGGGAGAAATAAGCCCTATGTCAAAATATATACGAGGACAACGAAATTGGGGTTTATCAGTTAAATAAAACGTCCGACATAAATATTATAAAGTATAGGGAATTAATCGCGGATAAATTTTGTTATATTCTTTTATGGATTAACGTGGATATTAAATATCGGCGGTAACTATAATCGAACAAAAGAAAATTTATTACGTTTCCTACTAGAATTGACAAACTTCCGCAACTTATTCGATAAATATAAATCCATAACCTTACCCCTATATAAAGCAAAATTAGATCATTACATTTACATAAAACCGAATGAAAATGGATTTTTACTAAAACGACTTTAAAAACTATCCTCTATCATATTACGGGATTGACATTTCGAACTTCAATGATAAGTTACGAAATTAGTAAATATAAGTTAATGGTAAACAAACGTTTTATCGGCTTCGACACCAGTATTTTTTGTTCGTCGAAACCCAAAAGCGGGATAACGGTTTTACATCAATTACCAAGTATAAAACAAAACTAGAGTGTAAAATCGTTATCCGTTACCGTTAATTAATAAGACACTACGTACGTCGTCGAAGTTAACGTAAATTACGAAATTAGTGATCTGAACAGCCTTTTACCATATCCGGGTTATACCCGAATTGAAGTAATTAACGGTGTTTCGTACGATTTTCGGGTTATTGAAGTAATTAGTTAACATTATTAAATTAGCCGCAACCCTAGCGACGTTTCATCAATACATTAATCATATAATAACGAATATTTTACATAATTTCATTACTACTTATTCCAACAACCTTATAATATTTTAATAAAAAGTAAAACTATATAAAGAAAATTCGTGTAATTTTAGAAAGCCTTCATAATACGAGATATATTCGAATTTTAAATAGTGGAATGTCGTAGTAGAGGAGGTAAAATACCTAGGTTATATTATAACGATTGAGGTAAGTATATGGGCCGACCCCGAAAAAATGCGAGTAATACGCAAATAAAATTTATCATGTACTATTTGGAAAGTTCGAAGTTTTTTGGGGTTTTCCAACCTTTATCGTAATTTTATTAGGATTTTTTGCGAAATAGCTCATTATCATATCCAACTAACAACAAGGAACTCGTTAGATTAAGATTAATCTGGAAAAATACGAATTCTAATCCTTAAAGTAGACCTTTATTATGACTCCGGTTTTAACATATTAGGATCCAAATAGGTTAACGTTAGTAAAAGCCGATTAATCGGCAATGGAGTTAAGAGGTTACTTATTGTAATGGAATAAGATTAATATCTTAAAGTCAATAGCTTCCAATTCCACACGTTCCACAAATGTAAAATGTAATCATATTATTTACGGTAAATGGCTTTTTGCGGTAGTATCCTATTTAAAAGCGTGGTTTTTGAAATTACACAACGTCCGTACCCCGTTTACGAACCTACCGATTTATGAGGGATTAGAGTATTTTTATTAACTCGTATAATTTCTGAACACCAAGATAAATAGGTTAAACTCCTTTCGTTTTTTTAATACCGCCTACAAAAGAAACCCGGAACTCAAGGCACTCATTCAAATATACGAACCCGTAAATTAAGGAAGAACCCAGAAGTTAAGAAACGTAAAACGCGAATCTTTTAACCTATTTCCATTATTATGTTAAACGTAGTAATAATAGACTCATATATTAAAAGAACTTATATTATGGCTGGTAATACAGATGAATCTATTAAAACGGAGGTTGAACTTTTAGGTTTCGATAATATACACTTTATAAGTATATGAGAGGTTTTTGAAGGCGTTAGGCGTTTTCGAACTAAGGTAAAATAATCGGAAGAAATTACGAATTACGGGATAATGACGCGCGGTACGTTATGTTACCGTCACCGTTCACAACTATTGACCTGAAAAGCTTAAAGAACGGGAATCTTATAATAAATATACAATTCACCTATTATAAGTTATCCGAGTAGAAACTCTGTATTTCTAGTCCTTTAATGGGATTACTATTGAATGAGGATAGTAGTAAATATTGAACTCTTATATGCAATATATATATAACAAAATACAACAAAATATAATTGTACTTTACAATAAAGCCTCCTTAAACCACTCCTTATTTTAAATCGGTATTAAACATATATTTTAATCGATTTTATAATCCACTTATTAACTATTAAAAGCGGCTTTCAATATTCAAAAGTTATTACGAAACGCTTTTCACAGTTTATAACACTGGAAGCTATATAGTTTATAACTACTAATACGTATATAGAAAGTTTTCGGGATATATAATGAATATTTTATAGATTTTCGACTTTCATTATTAATAATCGCGGTTCAAATTAGGTGAACGTATCTTAAAGGTTTTTATATTCTCTGAACAAAGTTAGCCAAATTTCATGGACGTCCTATTCCCCATATATAAATAATGATATTAAACATATAAATTAAAAAGTTGCAAAATATTGACGAATTCTCGTCACCTTTTTACCACTACTAAACCCTATATTTTCCCGCTTATGAATTTGTATTAAATAACCAAAAATCTACGATTTCCGGTTTTAACGTAAACCGTCTCGTAAATAGGTATAAAATATTACTTATGAAAAGATTAATAAGGATTCGAAATCGTAATTTGATCCGGCGGGGAAAGCTGTTTCGTTTTTAGTATATTGACGCGAAGGTACAAAGTTTCCTCCGGGTACAATAATATATATTTAATAAAAACCTTAAGCGACGGTAAATCGTCGACAACGTTCGGTGAAACGCTATAAAATAAAGGACAAGGTTTAGCTAAGCGTACGTACAATGAAAACTAACGGTTAAAATATAAAGTTAATCTAAAACTATAATTAATACCGTCTCATCGACGTTCCGAACCCATTTAATATTGTTTTAAATATTGTTTGTAAATACCTTATATTTTACGTAAATTTAGTTCAACAAACGGCTTCAAACCCTTTTTCCATGTAAATTTGAGCTGATGCCCACCTAAAAATAGTTTCAATCGTTAAAAAAACAAACAAAACGTATACACGAGTGATTGAAAATTTAAAACGATCACGCCATAAAAACTGAATAAGGTAAAATTTCCTTTGTTTTAATTTGATGAAGTGGTCATAATAAGCCGGAGTAGGGATTATTGGAAGATTTCTAATATATTAGAGCACTAGGTAAATTTAAGTCGAATCAAGTAGATGTTTAGGCTCATATTTATCTGTTATTTCGATGTCTACGTTAAGATCATTCCAAACAACTTACGCGTGGCGAGTTTCCTACACCGTCAAAATAACATAATATTCGTAAGAAAAAGAGAAATTTTAATATCAATTATACTATGATACGACAGGTATGTTATGACCTAAGGACCCACTTCAGGCAATGAAACAGGCCTTCGGTCGGCTGCCCCATTAAGAGCCTGATATCCAATACATCAAGCCGGGAATATCTCTTATGTTAGCAACCCAAAGTTGGGATTGACGAACAGACGTATAGGATATATTGGATATGTTGCTATCTAAGCTATCCAGTACTGAAGATGGTATGATGGTACGGATATATTAGGACACGGTCATCACTACACAGATATTATTTCCTTCATAGCTCTTCAGTTGTCAATCTAAGTATTCAGTCCCAGTATATTCTGAATAGCCTCACGGTTTTTGATCATTATTTGCAGGGTTGCGATATTGTTCACTCAGCACCTCTGCTACCTTCTTAATAACATACATCCTCTGACACCTTCTATATACTAATGGGTATATAGTGTGATCATTACAAGATAAAGTCGAGTATATATTACCAGACATTTTCGGATATACATGTACCCCCTAGGTAACTCCTATTACAACCTGTTAATAATCCACATACTCGCTACTATAATCTTTATGATGGTTTAATGAATAATGTCGTTTTTAATATTAGAAGGCATATTATATTGAATTTCAGATCTTAGAAGATGTTGGCAAGGGAGGACAGCGAAAGGCGTAACGGGTGTTGGTAAGTGCTTACGAATGGGGTTAGTAAAAGGCGAGGCTGGCGTGGGCGACGCTAAAAAGGGCGGATAACGCAAAAAAAAAAAAAAAAAAAACGTTAGGGGAAGCAGGCAAAAGCGACCAACAAGCGGCAGAGCGAAGGACAAGGCAAGGAAAATGATTTTTAGGCGGGTTATTAAAGACTATAACATATTAATTTAAACCAGGGCGACGCAATCAGCCTGTGTATGATCTTTTATTCATTTACGGTTAACAAGATTAACTTTCACATGATTAGGATAATAAATAAAATATGGTTAAAAATGGGATTCGTACGATTAAGCCCAGGATATCATTTGTAACATTTTATAGGTCGTAACCTTTATTAACTATAAGGGATATAGCTTACATGGCTATATTATTTGATTCATCTGGGTCAAATCTACGGAAAATAATATATTAGGCATTAAAAGGGATCGACCTAAAAACGTTACTTATTAATATACAATTAGCCGATAAAGTTTCATTACAGTAAATAGGCGATACCGTGAAAACGAATCCAGGAAAAAGGGGCGACGGGGACGTATACTAAAACGGGTAACGAAATTTACGGCTGGTATGGTAAGAATACTTTATACCCGAATAATGTCGCGGAACCGGGCGAATTGATTCACTAATTTAACAAAGACAGGGTAGAAACGGGTCGGTAAGTCAGGATATTTCCTTACTGTTTCCGAACAACAAACTAAATTTAAACCCTATCTTTAGCAATTGCACCCAATTAGAGTAAAAGGGCGCGTAAACCGGTAAAATCCGTGAGGAAACTTAATTTTAAAATACATTACAGATACAAGTTAAGTTTCGATCGTGTTTCTTATAAGATCAATTTGTAAATTTAACTTATCATAAGCCCTTGTATAGGTAAAACAACCTCATGCCGATTAAAATCGAATATAAATAAAAGGAATACCGATATGAAAAAGGCTCTTAATATACGACATACACGCGTTTTTTACCTATAAAGGGGGGGTTCGTTTTTATCTTCGTTATTACCAAGGATGAGCACGTTACTTATAACGCGAAAAGATTATAAAAGGTAATAATCGGAAAGATACTTATATATAATAGGGTAACATACTTTATAAGGAGGCTAAATATCGCTATTAAGAACGCTGACGACGGCATAACTCATATTAAGTTTATTTTAAACGTTAGCTATGAGGACCCGAAAATAGAGGAAAAGTTAGGAAATATGAATAAATATTTATAATTAAAATATGAAAGGTAATACAGAAACCTGTTAAAAAAGGTTACGAAAGGGTATTATAGTAAAATAAAGTTAACGATATAAAACTGGAAAAAAAGGAGGTTTTAAAAGCTATGGAGAAATACGTATTTATAAGTATTAATAGACCGGATTTGATTAAGGTTACGTATTATGCGGGATGATTTATACGATACCGGCGATAAAAATGATATATCATACGACGCGTTAAAGGGTATGCTATATGGTAATAACGAAAAACAGATATATTATACGGCACGGTAAAAGGCGCGTTAAACGGTATCGGCTACCTAAGGTTAAATCAACTAATACGTTATACGATACGTTAAGGGAAGCTTTATACGGTACCAGTAAACAAAAGTTAAAACGGCCGATATATTATACGGCACATTAAGAATACCATTGTATAAAGTCGGCGACCCGGGGGTTAAAACGGCCGATACGTTATACGGCGTATTAAACGCTACGTTACCAGCTCGCGCCTGGCCCGCGTACTAGGCAAATGAAACCCGCATTCTTCGCTAGATTAAGGAAACGCCGCGACCTAATTACATCCGGGGAAAAGAGAGGTATATTATAAATTAAGGCCATTAATCATTAAGTTTATAGGTTATATAATTGTATATGTAATGGGATATACAGTACCTGGTCCGGATTTATCGGTTATGTAACCGTATACGTAACGAAATATGTAGTACCTGGTTCGGGTCCGGTCTGGACGCGGACCGGTTACGGTCCGTATACGATACGTTTAAGGGTTCGTAACGGGCTGGGCACTATCCATACTCATTGGTCCTGCACAATGGGCTACGGTGACCTCTTTTGTTATTCCGTTATACCTTAATAGAAAACTTCATTTGGTACCTACTTGGCGTATCATCGTAAGTCGGAACATAACATTATTCACTTCTTTTGTAAACTAAAATGTCAAATCCATACCTATAAATATAAATAATAACACAAGCACAAATTTCATTTTCAAATCATAATTATCATATGCAACCATATAAAAATAGACTTTAAAGCGAGTGTTTAAATTTTGAAGATGAAAATACGATTCAATCCAAAAATTTCCAAGTGTTTCGTCTACTAAGATATACACTAGCTAGAAATTTAAGATTGTACAGAACTAAGAGTATACAAAGGCAGTTGAAGCTTTTAGATCTCTTTTCGCCAACCACTACGATGAACAGAGTTAGATTACAGATGTTGACGAGATTTCGACTAAGGTTTATCTCAATAATTACGTTAGCTAGTATATCCTTCATGTTGACCTTAGTAACAACTACAGCTATAGCGCTCGCGCCTTTTGAGACTTCCGTAAATTCTTTAATTACTAGATACTTGACATATGAAAGTTGATCTAACATATAGTCAACGCGAAATTGAAGAAGATTACTCGCTACGGTATTTATATGTTTGAAAAAACTTTATCAAGATTAGCCAAAACCTTTATTAAACTGGCTGAATACGAATAAACCCTTTAAAACCCTAATTCTTAAGACTCTTGAGGAAAAGTTAAGGGTGTCAAAAACCTTTCAAGACCTTATACGCGTTCAAGGGTACCTACCATTTATGGTAAGTTAAGTTAAGTATCGTTGTACTTGAACTATAAGAAACCTGTTAATTTATTAAGCAAATTAGCACCTTTACATAACAACGCTATGTACGCTTTTAATGGAGGAGGAACGCGTATAGTAGTAGCTGTTAACTTAGTAAGAAGTATTAACGTCAACTCCCTAAACCAGTGAATTAAATAAAAATGTGAAGTCTCTTAAATATTTTTCTACGGCCAAATTGCTATTGCTCCTTAACCTCTTCTTCAAAAGCTTTTTATGGTAAGTACGCTTATATACGAAATTCAATTACAGGTCTTACTGCAGAGCTTTACTTCCCGAGTTAGGAGACTGTCAATTACCCTTGATACCACGACTCAGAGGAATCAAAGCTTAAATTATCAAGAAATACCAACAAGAACTGAAACGACTATCGCGACCTTCCTTAAAAACTTATTAGGGTATTTTACATTGGTTGCACATTTTTCACGGATTTCTCAAAGATTTGGAATAATGTAGAACATTATAATGAAAAGCTTCATAAAATTTTTGATATGAAGACAATTTCTTTCCCTAATATCTATAAGTTTATAAAAGTTTCTTTCCCTGGTTTGCACTTATTATGCTCCGCAATCTTTATAAGGTACGTTAGTGACTACTACGTAACCATTCTAATATGAATAACTACATTCCATAAAATTTATAATAGTATAAAAAGAAATTTCGAATATGATGTCTACATTACTTAATATTATACAGATTTGGCTATTACGAAGTAATTTACAATAATAGAGAAGAAGAAAAAGGATACAATACCGATGGATATATTAAACCAAATATTTAATAAGTTGATATTATTTTAGTAGGTGAAAAGATATTCCTCGGTATCGAGGCCAAACTTTTTCAACAGGTACGAACAGACGTTACGGACTTTAACGCGTTCGAATGTGCATTTCAAAGCCCAAATACCACTCACTAAGGCTTTTTTAGACAGCTACACTCACGTCTTATAATCATAATATCATGTATACCAAACTAGCTTGATATGTACCCCCAAATAGATAAATTTCTCGACGTGAATGAAGAAAAACACGTGATAATTAACTATATCGTTCGTAAGTACGGCTATAAGCGTTCCTAATGTTTAACCTCTGCTCCAATGGCTTCAGATTAAAGGTTGCAGCTAATTGAGTATTGATAAAGGCAAAATTTAAACGGACATATTAAATTTGAAAACTATTGTAGTAATAATAATAATACATATTCTATTTTAAGTATATCTAACTACATAGTACCTCGACGCCATCTTTATGATCGCAATGAGAAACAGGTAATATATTATATCCAATATATCATTTCTTTTAGACTGGATTGTTCAGACCATATAATAAACTTCTAAGGTGAAGAGACTTTTGACGGCAACGATATCTCTAAGTAAATCAAGTGACACGAATATACTATTCCTGAAGCAGTCTAATATCTAGTGGACCCACTATTTCTATACTGTTCAAGTGGTAAAAAATCCTTACCTTTACTTTAACTAAATCGTTAATTCCTTATGCACCTTTAATCTTCGCAATTATTAGTCGAATTACACATTTTAAGGTATGATGCCAAATATAGAGGCAATATAGTACTTAATAAGAGACTATTTGTAATGAGTAGTATGGCGAAGGAAAGGTACTACTGCTACCAAAATCAATTGTTAATATATTGGAAAAGCTCAACCAAATTTATAATTAGGCGAATAACCATTGTTACGCGTTATAATGGTAGTTTCGATTGCTATTAGCTTAATTTTATTTTGCCTCTTTAAGTCATTTACTGATTTCCCAATTTATTCAAAGGATATAAAGACCTTTGGTATTTACGCCAATGTTAAAGCCGCCAAATTGATTAAAAATAGCTAAGGGCTTCCCCTCGCCTTTAAGTATAAGTACTATGTTTCTATATTTAAGGCCTGAACATAGCAGTATTAAACCAACTAAAGTGAAAAAATGCGTTAATTACACCGTAATTTTAATTATCTGGCTATTAATACGCTACATAAAGTCTAAAAGCTCGCAGGGCATAAAAAATGCAATATTTTAATTGAAAAAGCTGTTGAAAAGCTTTTTTAATACAACCAAAAGTATATCCAAGCCCCCGTAACTTTTGAGTTTACACTAAAATTCAATGATGACTTGAAATCAAAAACTTTATCAATATATTTCATTTAAGTAACAAGCCTATTCCTTACGGCTTTGATTCCGTAACCTCATTTTACAAAGCCAAGTTTTTAAAGTCAATCTTAAGAAAGGATACGTAGAAAACGTTAATGATGCTGTGAATTAGCATTTACTTGGGATATCTCAACGTCGTCGTTTATGATACCGGTACCAATTTTTCGGCGGCATAATTCCGGGTAAACGCCAAGTTACTGAGAATCTAGTGAAAACAAGAGCCTATAAAAACCTACCAAAGCATTGGAAAGGTCGAAAGAGTACACGTATTACTCCTCTGATCTTATAATATTCTTACGTTATATATATGAAGATTTACAAACGAAAAGGCACTTATTTAGATGGTGGTAAAGGGCTTAAACTATACGGTAGGCCTTAACGGCTTAGTGATAACGTTATTGGTCTTGAAAGCGTACCTACGCTTAACGAGTAAATCTCTGGTATTAATAAGTGTCAATAAGAGAGCTGCAGCATACAAGAAAGCAGTAAAATAACTAAGGAAACAAACGGTACGGCGTTGAGTAAATGATGCTTTAAATATGAGAAGTGATCCTATGATAATCGACGTGTTTGCTTCGCCGTCATAAAGTAAAGTCATTGTATAACGGAAGACAAGCAAACGAAATGGATTACAGAAAAAGTTAAATATCGCGAATTTTGAATTAATTATTAAAATGATTAACGGTCTTACAAATTTTCGCACAACCTAAATTAAGCCTTATATTAGGGCAACTGATGTTAAAGATGTTCAAGCTAAACAATCACGCTAATACGACCCCCCACCATTTATTATTAACAAGCCAGTAAAACGCTGCCAGTACGGACGACCACTGAAAAATATGAATATTAAATAGAAATGATACATATGAGGCTATATTACAAGTACAACTTAGATAAACAGAGAGGAAAATGACAAAGAAAACTTGATATTTGTTGGTAGGCCTTAGACGTTACAACGTTTTCGATTCGATTGGTCTTCTAAGTAACAGTAGTATTACGTGGTCAGATGATGGTTGTATTATTCTAGGTTTGTCAGACCACTAGCCAATCTGCACTGTAATTTTTATGGCCAATTGCTTGGCCCGTGCCATAGAGTGTAGTACAGCGTACTACACTTGACTTACACACAATGCGGTAAGTCCATACAAAGCAATATACTCAACTTACAGTACAGTTAACTTTACTATAAGCAAAGTTGACCTACTACACTATATATGGTAGTATTCTAACACTGGCGGCTTTTTAGTTTATACGCGTACGCTAGTGTGGCTAACAAATCTTTTTCGGTTTTCACTGAATTACTTACTCGTTAATTGGCCAAACTCCTGTCAATTCCAGTTGACTTCCATATTAAATTGCCCCAAATTTTATGCAAATTTACTCTAATTAACCTCAATTACTCTGTTACCCTAAATTCCGAGTTCACCAACTCTCACAAAAAGTTTCTTTACTATAAACCTTTATAAGCTTATACTTTAATCATGCCACTCAAATAAATTGCCGTTATTAATTCCCTGGCAGTTTTTCGATTTACCGGTATATCCCTATCAGCCATCACGTGATCCAAGCCTTCCAGGCGGTCTATTAACGTAGCCGTAGATTCGTATAATTAGTTTATTGCTGTCCACAAGTCTTTTCAGTACTTAGTTCGGTGATGCCTTCGTCATAACATTAGTTTATCGGAATTTCTTAATTTTCCTCCCTTTATAGGCCATACAAAGTGCTATTTCATTTTTTATTAGGCGTTTTTCGCTGGTGGTTCCGAGTTTCGTTAAGTATTCAAAGAGACTTTTCGAGTCGATTCCAATCACTATTGGGATAGGAGGAATATTTAGCTGCCTGGTAATAATGTTAAGAGTTTTCTACAGTGACATGCCTATATCGAAGCCTATTATTTTACCGTAACCCTCTAAAGTTAGCACGCTTCGTATTATCCTTTTATACTTCATAAAGTTTAAGTATATTAGATTGTCAATAATGACAAATTGGGTTTTCTGCTTATATTTTTTGACGATGATTATTAGGAATACAATTTATAATAATAGGTTAGTATTTTTTGCGAAGGACCCATTCTTGAAGATTCTTAGCTTAGCCTTCAAAGGTCGATTAAAATCATATTAATTTCGCAGTCTAAGTTCTGTATTGGCTACTGAAACCTATGGTTTAGCCGGTTAAAGTCCTGATACTTTAGCGTTTATATTTGGACTGTAAAATATATATCGTAAAAGGCTTTGATTGCAATAATTTAGTAATATATATGCCTTTAATACACTATTTCAGGTTATTTTAAGCTCTAGAATCGTTAATAATTTTAATTGAGACTGAAACAACGTCTTGGCTCTTTTAGAGAAAGGAAACACCGTTAGTAATAATAAGTATACGGATGAACGATTTATTAAAATACCTTTTGTTATTTTCTGTTAAAGTCGTTATCGATTTATAATTTTAAAACTTAAAATTCTTAATCACTTACTATTCTAGTATTATAAAATTGGTCATTTCGATTACAAGGGTATCGTTAGTTTATATACCTATCATTTTAACATCCCTTTTTTTTATTTTATTAATAGGTATGTGTCATACGTTAAGGATTTTATCGCTAGCCGTAATTTGAAGTACAACTTCTATATTAAAGACCAGTAAACGCCTATTTCATCTCATCCATATAGTGTCTTAATATAAAGTATTAACGTGCCTAAAGGGTATATAATACGAAGTTCCTTTAATAACTTAAGTGGTACGATCAGTTGTAAATCCGTTACTAATTATGTATAAGCTTACTTTATCTTAAAGCTATTAAAAGTCAACATTCCTTTAGTCTTATATAGTAAACTAATCGTCAAAACGAACATTAAGCGTTAGTTGATTTACTTAATCGTTTTCGACTGTGTAAGAATTGAATTTTTGCCTTTATTATTGAATTCTTGAGAGTTTAAACGGGATTTTTTGTATGGCCACCCCATAGTTTTACCTTTGACCTCGTAAATAATCCACGATTTAAAAATAGTAACGTTTGTATTTTAAAGGTTAAAGTCGGTTTTCGGTATAAATTGTATAACTCTTCGAATTTGTAGGCCATTAATTTCGAACCCATTACTTTCCTTAAAGGGTCTACCAAAGATTTTAA
Source organism: Anisogramma anomala (assembly GCA_038502455.1). Classification (NCBI taxonomy): domain Eukaryota; kingdom Fungi; phylum Ascomycota; class Sordariomycetes; order Diaporthales; family Gnomoniaceae; genus Anisogramma; species Anisogramma anomala. The sequence goes on from JASMMZ010000005.1 coordinate 29,643,453, forward strand.
TAATCCCTTATGCTTGGAGCTTTAATATTAGGTCTTCGTTATCCTTTTGTTTCTACTTACCTAAACAGTATTATAAACACATCCCAGTATGTATTCCTCCTTTTAAACGTTTTGTTTTTCTGGGGGTCGTCTGCGCCGGCGGAGTTTTATTGGCCTGTCGACAACAGGTGAAAGAGGTTCGCATTGGCTTATTTGGTTGGCTTGAAGACCTTAAAGGTCTTTATCTTTAGTATCACTAATATAAGGCTTAACCTAGGTGGTTTAAAAGGATATATAACCATTAGAAGTTTTAATAACTACTTTTAAGTTTATAATACTTTATATATTATATAAACTATCCTATTTTCCCGGTTCTTGCCACACGAAGACTTCACCTTGCAACGATAAAGTCAACACGTCGATTGTTAAAGGGCCGTTTTTGGTGCTAAAGGCGTTATGAACCTGGCGACGTACCGATTCTGTTGGCGATTTCCTTAAGGATTTATTATAGGCTTTAACACGTTTCTAAGTACTTTCCGAAAGCGGGGATTTACTCGTTTGGCGTAAGTATATTTTAAAGACTAGGAGCGTTAGTATTAAGCCGTTAAGAACCCCAGTTTCGTTAATATCTTTCTCTGCCATTTGTAGGCATGCCTCCGGATCCATAAAGCTTTTAATATCTAACGTAAGTATATTATACGTTCGTCTAAGTAAGTTTTGTACCCTTTTAACTTTATCAATGCTTTAGTAGGATTTCATAGGTTCCTATTTGAATTAGTTACCTATTAAATTGTTATTTCTTGAAATTTCACCGCGGCAAAGTTTATATCAGTATTGTGGACAACGACGGTAAGTCGGCCTAAGTACGTGTTAATCCACAACATCCTTAACGTGTCCTATGTATCCTTTGACGAAAGGGACTTTAAAAACTTTCCCCGTAAAAAGGTGTTGTAGAATTAACTACATACAAGATAGGCTTATTATTTAAATAAAATATATTAACAAATATCTTACAGTTATAATACTCATTATCTTTTAATGTAAATTGAAATTTCCAGGGTGTTTATATATACGTTTGGTAGTAATGGTAAAGCCTTTTAATGACTTTTATGGCAAAATATTATATATCGTTATACCTTACGGACTTTAGGACTTTATATAACCTATTAACGGTTAAATAGTTAAAACGCCGGTATAGTTAACGTGTTTTCGGTTTCATTAAGTGTAATATCATTGCTTCCGAGCCTTAAGGATGAAACTATAAGTGCCTCCACTTAAGGACGAGTAGAAATCTCTAGCCGTTTTCAACCAGTTCCTTTGCGTTGACGTCAACACTAATGCCAAGATTTTTCATAAATTTGAAGTAAAGAAGAAAAATGGTAAGGTATTGAAATATATGGAACATAATTACTTTTATAACAGTTTAAATTACTGTTGTCTTTAATAATGATACTTACTCGTCCAGGCTAAAGACACTTTCGCTTTATCAAGATCGTAACGATCAATCTTAATAGCTATAGTGTTTTTCCTCAGTATTGCCATATACTATGAATAGCCTCCTGTTAAGTACTTAATTACCCCTGTATCAAGCATAATACCTTGAAACGTATGGTTCGCGTAACTATTATGGAGGTTAAAGATATATAAAGGGTTAGTGACTTAGTTAAGGCAAATCTAGAGTCTTTATCACCTAAACTATATAAAAATGTAAAGTCGACTAGTTACTGGGCCGTACTAGAAATAGTATTATCGTGTCACTTAATCTTTTCAAAATCGTTAACGACGTTAATTAGATTATTGCCCTTAATGTTTACGATTTAATCCAAGTAATTCTATTCAGAAACAATAGGGTATTAGGAGTGGTAGACTACTTTCCAGTGATTACGTTCGGTGGGGGGTATCTAGTTAATCAAAGCCAAACTTATCACAAATCCAACATCTTTTGCCATTATTACGAAAATAATACTTGAGGTTAAGAGGTCTGCATAAATCTTGTTGGCGTTAGCGTAATTACTGCAATTAATCTGAGGTTAAGGTCGATAGGTCAAACCTTAGACGTTATAGGCGCCCTAACTTACGAATAACATAATTTACTACCGTAAGGTCTTCTTTATCCACGTTAATAAAGTTTCTAGCTTAGGAGTACATATTAAACGAATTTGGTATACTCATCATTACCATAGCAAAAGAAGACCACAATTAGCTAAAGAAACCTTAACAGGTGGCATTCAGACGTTATAATGCGTATTCGAACTTGTTGACTCCCGTAATTACTACCTGTATCTACTTTCGAAGTATGGCTTCGCTAGCGTATTCTTTCCCCATTCCTTTATAACATAATATTAACTTGTCAAGTATTTAATTGAGTACGTTTATTTGTATTTCCCCCTCTTTCTTTTTTGCTAGTATTATAGTTTACCGTATTATAGCCCCAACTGTATATTATTTCGCGAGGTGGACATTGTATTTGAAGTAGCTCTTTTTACTGTCATTGATTTCGCGAAACGTGGTTACTTGTGTTAGAAAGGTTAGGTAATATTTTTGGCATGCCTTGTAAGGATTCCTGTCGAAAGTGAGTGGATGCTAACAGGAGGAACCTCTATCTACTTTTAAATATTTAAAAAGGACACTATCTTGGTGTCTAATAAGTTGTAAGGCTTCCCGTCATACTTCTTTGTGTCATTTCAAATGTTAGTGAAATTTGTCTCAAGCTAATAATTAATGTTAATCATTTTGATAGGTATAGGAAAAAGGTCGCGATAATCGTTCCAGTCGTAAGTGATATTTATTGGCGGTTTAAGATTTGGAGCCTCCGAGGCGCAGTTCCAAGGGTAATTGTCAATCACCTAATATGAGGGGTAAAGTATTATGGTAGAACTTGTAGTGGGCTTTCTCACATAAGCAAATCTAAAAGGGAATGGTTTTTAAAGGGCTTAGCAATTAAATTCATAACTAACGATAGGTGCTTAAAGGTTTTAGGAGGCCTAACAATATTACTTAATTAACTAGTCTAAAGTACTAACATCAATACATTTAGCCGCATTAGTAGCCGCTGCTTAACGTGCCCTACCACTACCAAAAGCGTACTCGGTGCTATAATGTAAAGGTACGAAATTACCGATTAGGTTGACAGGTTCCTCATCGCCATCGCATAAAAAGGCTTAACTTAATTGAGGGTAGGTTGAGAGTCCCTTAAAACTTGTATATATGCGTTTGGATCCCTTAACTTCTTTCCCTTTTCCTTAGAGGTTTTGAAGATCTGGATCATCAGGGCTGTTCTCTTCTTAGGATAGTTTTAATATCATTTCCATCGGTATTAATAAGGTTTTTTTTTTTTTTTTTTAGAAATGTTAATACCACGGCGTATGACCTTCTTTTTCTAGCTTCGTCTTCATCGGATATTGGACTATCTTCCATATATCTAGTGTCTAGTAGTGAACGAATTTACGATAGTCTTATAAAACGCGGGTACCGCGGCCTAACTCTTCACACGCATTAAACTACAGGATGTATTGGCCAACGTAGTTGGTCGGATAGGTTTTAATTAAGGTTTAATTAACATGTGTAATCCAAAGTTATTGATTGTAATGGATGATCAAGACTAATTTAAGGTTTTTGAATACTTCTTTTTAGGCGATGTCGGTAATGGCTTTGAAGTAAGCGCTTAAGGTAGAAATATTGGCTTTTTAGCTTGTATATTATGTGTAAGACGAAGAGTTGGGTGATCTTGTACGTAAAGTCACATAAGAACTTGAAGATTTGTTAGCTCAGCGTAAGGATACACGACGTGGATTTCTAAGCAGATTTGGGGTTTTCTGCTTCAAAAAGCTAAATGAACGATTAAATTAATATAGGGGGAGTGAAAAATAGTAAATTCAAAGAAAAAGTTTGATATACAGGGTAGGGTCGAAGGTTATTGTAGGTGGTAAAGGGAAAGGGTTGTTTTTTGTGGTTGTTTGGCTGTGTGACTTAGTCGTTTTTGTAGTAGTAGCACCCGTAGAAGTATTATCTTAGTCGTTTGCCAATTTGTCGAACTTTGAGACTTCTAATAGTTAATGTCAACGTCTTTAAAAAATATTAATAATGATTTCTTAGTGTTTTCAATGGCGATACCATCGCTACCTCTAAACTATCGTGAAGACCGGTGCAACCTAACAGTTTTTTCTACTTACTTACGTAAAAACCGGCGCAACAGTAAAGGCTCTTCGAAAAAATCTTTCCTCTACCCCAGCGGTCGTTTAACTTAAAGCGTAACCGAAAAGTAGCTTTTTCTTCTACTTAACTTATTTGTACTTAACCTAATAAGCAGGCAAGCACTAATTAGTATTGGTAGGCCTTAGACATTGCAAATTTGTCGATTTGATTGGTCTTCGAAGTAACAGTATTATTGCGTAGTCAGTTGGTGAATGTGTTGATCTGGGTTTGACAGACCGCTAGCCAGTCTGCACTGTAATTTTTATGGAACATTGCTTGGCCCGTTCCATAGAGTGAAGTGCAGCGTACTGCACTCGACTTACTCCCAATGAAGTAAGTCCTCATAAAGCAATACACTCAACTTGCAATACAGTCAACTTTACTATAGGTAGTGTTGACCTACTGCACTGCGTGTAGTACTATTCCAACAGTATTATAGATTCAAATACAAGGTATTATTAAAACCTTCGGTAAATCTTTTCAGACAAGTAATGGGATGGAGATTAACAGCCTTCTAACTCGAGGATTGGATAATTCGTATCTAAATCTAACTGTAACCTTTAAAACCCGAATATTGAGATTTTTAGTTCGAGTAGTATACAAAAGGTTAATGGTAATTCTATGCGGCAGCCGTACATAATGTTAGGTTTAATCTCTTAAGGATGCAGTAATAAAAGAAAAATTTGGATCATTACATAGTCGCTAACAATTGAAAAGATTAACTAACGCTTAGTGGTCGGTTTGATAGCATATGTTCTAGCTAATACTAATGGCATGTTTACACTTAATGAACAATAATTAATGAAAGCATATACGTAGTTAGAGATGGATTTATAACAGATTATGCTACTAAAATTTCCACAAGAATTTCGTGGCACCTACCCTTAGGAGAAGGTTTTATGATATACGAAGCTACTATACAAATTACCCAGAGTAGGTATTCATGAGGTTTTAACCTATTAAAAATACTATAAGTTACGGTTAGTTACAAAGTTTTCAATATACGAACCGTGATTCTATGAAACGTAAGAAAATGAATTCAGATTAGTAGGTATATAAACAGATAATATATGTTTAATCGTACATACTCATTGTGTAAAATTGAAATAGCAGACGATTAAGGACTATAAGTTGGGAATTTATAAGAAAATTACCACTTTTATGAATTTTAATCAACTTAAATTCAATGGATCATTCATTCGCATACTTAGTATTAATAATGGCTTCAATTTACGTCAAAAAGGCTAAAACCATAATTAAACTACAATTTACACAATTAACGTGGACAAGGCTTAATGGTACTTATAATAATGCACTCGTGCTAACTATATAGCAACTACTTATTAACCGAAAGCCTCTTACGACCAATCGATTGCGACATAAGTACAAAACCCAAAAAATAAAGACTTCAACTCTCTAAATAAGAAGCTTAATAGTGAAACACAGATTGAAGGCCTAGCGGTTAATATAGTCCTAATTAACATATCGAAGCCAAGTTTAATAAGCTTTATGAACGATTAGTTTTATAGATAACACCAAGTTGTCTTTACGAACCAGCTACCCGATAACTCTAGTTAATCAAAATAAACGAGAGGATCACTATAGCATTATCGGCAACCTGATCTATCAAACTTCTGTCAAATTTAAAATAATTACACGAAGTATGCTAGCCTCGGAGGTTTACGGAATAATAGCTAGCTTTAATATATGAATAATCCTATATAAAACCCTTTACCTCATCACCACACAACTAAAGATTCTCTCTATCCTGGTGGTGATTTGTACAGACTCAAGGAGCCTATCTAACTACCTTTCAAAGCTTGCAACTACTAGTTAGAAACGCTTCATAATCGACGTAATGGCATTTTCACAAGCCTATAAAGGCAGGAAAATCGAGGGGTGTCTGTGGATGGATAGGAAGCATAATCCCGCTAACACTATAACAAAGTTAACTACAACTAATACACTTGAAATGTTCATGGATAGCAATAGATTAAATATATATATCGATGGTTACGTTAATAGGCCAACTGATAAGGCCAAGTCACGTGTTAACGGATGTGGATGTATTGATAAACTGGAGAACTGCCAGGGGAATAGCGATAGCACTTCATTGATTGGCATGTTTAAGCAGTAGGTTTATATCCATTTGTGGTGGAAAACTTGTTTGTGGGAATTGATAAAGTCGGAACACGAGGTCGAGGCCGTAGATAAATTGAAGATAATTGTGGTTAATTCGGGTACGAAAATTAATTAGAATTTACAGGGATCTGAACAGTTTATAAGAAGGTAATTTGGAGCTAACCGGAAAAACTTGGTCGACTATACTAGTGTGTACATACGTAAATGAAATGACGCTATTATTGTAATAATTGGAATTACAATAAAATAGGTAAAGTTTTCTGTAACAAAAGTTAACTATACTAACTGCAAGTTGAATGTATTGTTTATGTGCCTACAGTATTAGCTATAAGTTTAGTATGGTATGCACCTACATTTTCCCAGAGCACGAGCCAAGTAATTGGTCATAAAAATTACTATGTAGACCAGCTAGCAGTTTGTCAAACCTAAAGCAATACATCTTAATATCTTTGATCATTATAATAAAAGTAAGGATCCAGTTTTTTCCTCTATTATAATATCTGTAGGTTATTACACTTGATGTTTTCTGACAACCCATTTGTGGGTTTGTTTAGAGCTTATTACACTATGTTTGACTTCAAGAATATTACGCAATTCCATTTAAAATATACTAGTAGTAGATTTTTTACGGCTTTATGAGTAAAAAGACTATTATTTTTTATCTGGACTACTTTTCAAAAGACTTATCTGGCGTATTAATGATATCCTCAATACGTATTTTGATGCTGAATAAGATATTATACTTCTTTTTTCACGACTAAAACACTATATTACCAATTTTTCTTTGTTTGTAATCTTTGTCAGTTTTCCCCCCATATGTATATTTTTAAGCGGTTCAACGCGTTATTGTAGTTTCAATAGTCTTTTTATAATTGGTTCAAAATGATTGTATTTGTTTATTCTCTCAGCTTAGAGATTTTCATTGGATTTGTTGGGTCCTCCATATTTTTTAATATACTTACTACAAAAACTAATAAAATTGGTAACACTTTCAAAAATTACGTTTAGATTAATGATACTCAATATTCTGTAAGATTCATCTTATTTTCCTGGATTTTTCCACCTTAAAACTTCACTTTTAACAGGTAAAGATAATACGTATATTATTAATAGTCCGTTTCTAGTCTTCAGGATATTGTGAATTTAACTGTGTTCAAAATATTTCCGCTGTTTCTTCAAAGTTTTGCCATGATTTGTACACAGTTTCATATTATTTAAGAACAATAATGATATAATAGTCGTATTAGCAAAATCTTCAAAAACCAAAAAAATTCAATCAGAACCTTGAAGACTTATATTATCATTGAAAACTCATATAGATATTTACAATCGCACCTTCAAAATTATACACCCTCTCAATCCCCAACGTCAAGATATTGTAAACTTCACATAATGAAAGGTATTCTTTGATGAATATACAAATACTGTAATAGGGATCAAAGGAAATTGATTATGATTAAATACCAATTAATTTAATATTAATTGGATATTCTACAATAATTAAATATTACGTAACAGTTCAACTCATACGCGTAATAGTTATGAGTATATGTTAATTTGTATGTACGAGATCGTTTATATTCCTTATCATAATAGTTTCTAAGCGTTTTTATTTGAAAACGCTTTTATAAATTCAATTATTCAATATACATATTGACCGATCAGGTAAAATTCAATAAATCAAAATTGAAAGTTAAAGTCTTGGTTTTCATTGAGTGTCCAATTAAAGCTAAAGTAGGTTTCAAAGTGCGTTTCATGATGGTGATAAAGCCTTTTAATTGACTTGAGAATTGAAAAATACATATTTTTATAACAAGTTACCTTGAAGATATCATATAGTTCATTGTTTGTTTAGCAATTGAGTTATAGACACAATTGACACGGTTTTAACTTTAATAAGTTTAGTATCTTTATTATGGTTAGGACTTTATAAATGCAACATATTCTATTAATATCGTGGTCGAAGAAACTAGTATTAAATGTCAAGTGTTAATTTGTTACTTCCAGGTTTGATAGAATACCAGAAGGTCTGAATAGTAATGCATAAAGTCAAAGTTTTGGTTTGTAGCCTAATAAAAATATGAGCACTTTTTATGCCTAATAAATCCAACTTATAAATAATTTAGTCAACTAACATTTGGTTCAATTAAGTCATGGTATGTGTAGTGGACATTACTATACTTCGATTGATTATTGTATCAATACTGGCGAGCCTTTGTTTTTGTGTGTGCGCGTCAACGCAGCTTACTTCCATTTTATAGAAATCGGTAAAAATCCCTCCAAATCCGTTGGTAGAACTTTTGTCAAACTCGTACTGTTTCTAATCCAGACTACTTACAATTACATTTTCTTTCCCTGAATATCTAGGTATTAAATTGCTCAACCCTAGGATATAGGTTTCTCGTTACGACTTTACTTGTAATTCGTTCCATACCTTTGGCTAGTAGGTTGAAACACACTATTCCTTCATAGTATTACCCTATTCGTTTTTTGATTGGCTAGGGTATCTATATTTCTCTGTTTACTATGTCTAACGCTCTATATAACACAAAATATGTACAGTTAGCCTATTAATTTGCATTTATTATTTTAGGTTATTGTCAGGCGAAGATTTCATCATAGTATTGGTGGGGTTGTGTTTGCCGTTAATCCACCTGAATTTTTCAATGTCATGAGCTTCTGATTCCTTTTTTAAAAGGATGAAGTTTATTATTGAATATTTTTCATTGGTAGTTTTAAGCTCATAGAGGTATTCGTAGAGGTTGCGGGAGTTAGTATAAACGAATACAGGTATCATGCGCAGACTCAATTGTTTGGTGATAATTTTCAAGATTCTGTCGGTTATAGTTCTGACATTGAAGCTTATCATTATGCCTTAGATTTCTGATGTTAGTATACTTCTTATTTTATGTTTTAATTTCACGGATATATAGTATAATAGTTTGCTGTTGATCGTAAACTACATATTCTATTTGTCCTCAGTAATGAGTATTACAAGTGATTCGATTTGAAATATAAAATCGATATCGTTTGAATAAAAGTTGTTCGAAAATATTATCAATTTTACTTTCGTTCAACCTACTGGTACTATCTTAATACGTTCATTTTAATTGTTTGTTCCATACGGTATTTTCTCATTTAATAAATTAGTATCGTTATCATATTGAGTACAAACTTATGCCGCAATTTAAAGGGATTGAAATGCATTCAACAAGCATAATTGAATCATATCGTATACTCAAACACTTTAATTAAGGTAACGTGGAGGATTCCACTGCTTAAATTTATCGATTTACACTCAATTCTTGATTTATCTTTATGAACGTAACTTAAGGTATGTATTACGTACATTTTAAAAACTATAAATATGGATGAAAAATTGACAAAAATTTGACCTTTTGGCCTACAAAAGTTTCAATCGACTAAAACTTCTACAAGCTTAAATTGTTTGTATCACTTTATTTAGTTGCTATACATGTACCATTTTCAAGGTAGAGTATATCGTTAGTTAGTATATTAGCGATACCGATTATTATTTTATTTAATCCATAGAAAAGAATAAATCGTTGACTGTGAGTACCTACATTATTTCTATTGTAAAATTTCCCCGATTGACATTAATTGATAACTGTTTTTTCCAAGTAGTGGAAAAGTTTAAAGTATCGTATGATAGTTGTAGTTCAAAATATATCCTTGGGTTCTCTTTGTCGTTTTAGCGATATTTTTTGTTCAATGACCCTTAATATACACCGTATATGTTTATATAATGTCACATCCATTAACCATGAACTTACAGCTTTTGATTTCTGGTAAATTATCAAAATTTCTAACGATTAATAGTTGAATGATCATGTGAATTGCAAACGATTAAGTGAATATTTCGTTTTTATCATTATTACCTTGTACTGAGGCAATTACTTTGAAATTTTCGTACGTTCGGTTCGTGAATGTTACTATTAATTCATCAAATTGTTGTTAAATTAAAAATAGTTACATTTTACGTTACAAGTTACGCTAATAATATAAGTTGGACGACTTTATAGGTAATAATATTATTAGCCTTCACTCGGTTGATATTCTTCAAAGATGGTCATGATATGTTTATGATATCCCTAACACATAATACAATGGTTATAACGCTGTTGAATTTCTTTTTTGGTGACACTTTGAATGCTTTATGTGCTTTTTCCTGTTTTGAATCTTTATCGACATCCTCAAATTCGGCGTATATCATTCTTTAGTAGTTTTTCACACTATCGCCGTTTAATTGATTTGTTAACAATATAATCAAAATAACTTTATTAACTGTTGAATGAGATTTTAAAGAAGTATAGGGCTCAAAAAATCTTTCATTTAGTTTGACCCAAGAATTAACAAAATTGATTCAATCGTTAACTGTATTAATCACCACTATTAGATTAACGATAATCAATCTGTCGTTAGGTCTATCCTATATTCCTAGTTGTTTTGACGTAAAAAATTGTCTTGAAAGAGGAGGAAAATAACTTTTAATATTGATGGTTCGTTTCTAGTACAAAGGGTGTCGTTGATTTGGCGTTCTATAGATTTGTTCTTTAGTTTCTTATAGGCTTTCTCATAAAGCAAATCTAGGTTCTATAAAATTATTACTAATGATTATTCGGTCGTTATATAAAGATACTTTCTAAAAACCGGGAAATTTGGTTTAAAACTGTAAGGAGTCTCAATATTATTGAAACCTTTCACTATAATCTGAAATCTTACCTCCATGTTCATAAAAATACGAATCCATTATATCAAGATACCATGACTATTGCACCGAAATATATATAGTCGTTTGACTCTAATTTCAACCACATATACTTTAATAAAAACACTGAGAAATGAAATTCCCATCGATCCATCCTTAGTTCAATACCTTATCGTAAAAAATTGATAATAGAATCCTAAGTCAACACTTCTAACCGTCTTATATCCGTATCAATCAACAAGGTACGTAACGCCTCCTATATTTCCTTCGCCGAAATAGTATCAACGTATTTAATACTATATAATATTATAGAAAAGTTTATGATATTAATTATTAACTTTTGGTTTAAAGAAAGGTAACAAAACCTTGTAAATAATGATCTTACATTTCTTGTTCAATGTGAATTGAAATCTGAAAGTGTTTCACAAATATATTTCATATTATTAATAAATATCTTTAATTACATTTAGTAATAGCAAGTCCATATCTTTATAACTAGTTACTTGAACAACTGTTTGAAAAGCAGTAAGTTGGATTATAGATATATCAATTATACTAATAGTTAGTTCATTATACTTACTGTAAATTTACTATAGTCTGTATGATTAACTTCATTGATTATCAGTTATTTGCAGTAGGTAAATAATTGAGAATAAGGAAGAAGTCAAAGAAATTGGCATTACAAATTAGTATGCAGACAAGGTAGCGGTTTACCACACATAGAAGTAAAATATCAATATTTTCAATACAATACACCAGGTATTTCGACTTCGATTTGAATCGACTATATTACTATCATAAAAGCTTACTAATACTGATTAGTACTTATTAGGTTAAACTCATATAAGTTAGGTAGACGAAGAAGTTACTTCCCGGTTGTTATATTTTATTTGGATGAGGTAGAGGAAATAATTTTACGAAGTGCCCCTACAATACTATTCTGGTTTTCGTGGTAGTAAAGTATGAAAAGCTGTAAAATTGCATTAGTTTTCACGGTAAATTTGGAGTAACGACCGTATCTCGATCGAAAGCACTAAGAACTCTTCATTTAAAAGTCTTGAAAGCCTTGAAATTGAGCCTTTAAAGTCTTCTAATCGTTAAGTTGACAAACAGCTAAATTAATATTATTATGGGTACTACTACTGCAATGAAAATCGAAAAATAACTAAGTCTTACAGCCTTCAACAAATGATAAATTGAATGGAAAATAACTCACAACTCACCCTTTCATATCAAATATTTTACTTTGTCACTATTTCATTTTCGTCAAGATAGATTTTAAAGAAGTTGGAATAGGTAAAGGTATTGACTCTGTCAGGAAAATGAAATTCAAACCCTCGGCCATATTTTCACGAAATACTATATTAGAAACCTTTGGTTTAAGAAAACCGATAAAACCTTAACCCTTAAACACTTTAACAATATTACCGGCTTCTTTGTTTTCGACTTGAAACCTATTAAATCCTAATAAATACCTATAGAATTTAATAATTTTAATAATTCTTTATGGATTGGAACTTGAAAATAGGAAAAAGGTTGTTCATATTATTTGGGAATATCATAAAAATTAAGTGATTGAATTAGAAGTTCGATTTCCGTAGTAAGTAAGGCAGGTCAAAATAAAATAACAGACTTAATTTACGAATACGTAACAGATAAAAACCTTCAATAAATCAAGGCTAAGGGCAAAGATGTGTTTAGTTATATTATTCCTCAACGCCCTTTCACGCGTTAGCAAGAAGATACTTAGGGATAGATAAATTCTTTAAATATTCTTACTAGGAGCTTTTATGATTCGGCGTCTCCGATCGTAAGAAATGCCTTTAAATTCGCGTAATAAACTCCGATATCCACAAAAAAATCCAATACGAACATCCAAAAGCCTTTCGACACTAAAATGATTATCATTATTTTCTAAGGCATTTCTACAATCTTTTATGATAATCTTTGGATCTTCTACAATAAACTTTAAACTGGCCGAGAAATCAAATTCTAACAAGTAAAATCAGGAAAAAATGGTTGGATATGTGAGTCTAGAAAAGATATTGCCACTGGCGTTTTGCCTTCAAATTTAGTCTAAAGTAATCAATCTGCCTACCAACATTTACCCTAACATCACCGGTTGATGGATTTAAAGGGTTTTTATATTTATTATAATACTGTTTCTCATCGAAATATTCTTATAGTGGATACAGATAACGCGGTAATCACGACTTTACTTAAGATTAAGGAAGGAAAACAGAAGTATGATAGTAAACTATAGATTCTCCTCGATGTTAAGTTTCAACTCTTTTTTAAAAATTTGCCGCTAGATAAGGAGTGAGCATCCAGACTTCCATTCTTTAATTGTAATCGTCTTTACAGAATAAGTCAAGTGTTATTTATCGCGGTATTTGACGAATGATTCGCCATTTCAGGAGATTCATAATGGTTTCAAATTTCATTTGATATAAAATATCAATTTTATTTAATAATATACAGATCGAAACATCATGCAGTGTTTATATACACTGGAATAAAATAACAGTTATAATGTAAGATGGAACTCATTGATTAGGTATTAAATAGACTGATGTTTTGTTAAAAAGCTATTTGGAATATGGAGTATAGCAAAGGTATATTGCATCGTGAAATCTGCCAGGCTGTCACAGGTTACAATATGTTTCAATATGTCCTATTGAATGGGAAAAAAATATTTAACGTGAAATAATAGAAGCAAAAGGTAAAGACGGGTGTATTCCGGAAATCATTATCGCCGTCAAGCTGTTGGCGTTGTATCCTACTGCCATCATAGCTAAAACATCCTCCGGGTGCCTAACCGCCTTACGATGGCCTTTTTATGTCGTTGTAAAGGCGGAAAAGAGCGGCGCGGCGTAATATATTGTAACGGTATTGCCGGCGCGACAGGGCCCTGTTACTAGGAGTGTTGGGGTAAAATAAGGGGCAGCGATGAAGAGACTAGTAATAGGGGGGGGGTAAGTTTGATACTTAACTAGTTCGTTATTCCTTTCCTCGTCGCCTTCTTCATCGCCTTTCGTGTTGTCGCCCCCTTCATTAACCTAAATCCTTTTTGGGGTATTGTAACTACTTTTCAGAAAAATTGAACTTATAAAGCGGTGGCTATTAATGCTTTGGTAGCGGTTACTGTAGAGTGATTCAAGGAATAAGTCCTTTATTTATTTTTCGGTAATAATGTGGTAATGGTGTGGGTAGTGAAATGTGTAAGGGCTGGCGGGTATTACTTATAATCACCGGTAGTAGTAAAATGTAGCCTTTGTAGGCGGACAGAAAATACGGCTATAGAGGGTTTTAATTCAACTTGGTTTGTTTTTTAAAAAAAATATTACTTAGGCGAAAATCAGAAAAAATATAAGGTTTGACATAATGTTCTTCATAAAAGTATTACTTATTAGTTTTTTGAGGGTTTTCCAAGTGGTCCGTAAGCAGAGCCTTAAAACCTTTACTGAAGTCGGTTCGTAAATTAATTAGGCGATGTTTCGCTCGTTATCGTATCGAAGGTAATACACGTTCGCCTTAAAAAGTTGAAAACGTTAGAAATACAGAGTAAAATTCCTCTATTCGTATTTTATGATTCAAAAGCAGTATATAAGAGGTTGTTGGTAGGACTTGGACGTTGCAACGTTGTCGATTGGATTGGTTAAAGTAACAGTAGTATTGCATTAGTCAGGTGGTAGATGTATTCTTCTAGGTTTGGCAGACTGCTTGCTGGTCTGCACTGTAATTTGTAAGGCCAATTGCTTGGCCCGTGCGCTCGAGTGAAGTGTAGCGTACTACACTCGACTTACACCTAATGCGGTAAGTACGCACAAAGTAATACACTTAACTTGTAGTATAGTTAACTTTACTGTAAATTTAGTTAACCTATTGCACTGCATATAATACTATTCCAACACTGGCGGCTTTTTAGTTTATACGCGTACGCCAGTGTAGCTAACCACTCTTTTACAGTTGCCACTGAATTGCCTCCTCCTTAACTAGTTCGACACTTATTAAAACCGGTTTAATTTCATACTAAATTACACACAATTATATGAATTGACCCCATTTGACCTCAATTGCTCCGTTACCCTCAGGTTCGAGTTCATCAACTTCCACAAAAGGTTTTTGCGCCACATACCTTGGCAAGCCTCCACTTTAACCGTGCCATTTAAACAAGCCATAATTAATCCCCCGGCAATCTTTCAGTTTGCCAGTACATCCCTTCTCGCCGTTACGTAATCCTGGATATCTGGGCGGTTTATTAACGTAGCCCTCGATTCGTATAGTTAGCTTGTTGCTGTTTATAAACCCTTTTAAGGCTTTGTTTGGTAAAACCTTGGTTATAACGTCGACGGAGTTATGGTTACTATCGATTTATCGAAATTACTTCATCTTCCTCTTTTTGTACTCTTTAATGAACGCTATTACGTCGATTATCAGGCGTTTTTAACTAGTAGTTCCGAGTTTTGAACGTTATTTAAAAAGGCTTTTTAAGTCGGTATGAATTATTAACAGGATAAGCAGAATTCATACCTACCTGGTAATAGAGTTAAGGGTTTCTTATAGTATTATATCTTCGTTAAAGTCAACCATTATTCTTTAGACCTCCAATACCAACTCTTTTTATATAATCCTTTTTCACTTGACACAAGACCAGTAAATTAGATTATATATAATATTTAATTAATCTTTCCGCTTATCTTCGTTAACAAGGACTATCAAAAAGCCAACATGTAAAAATAAATAGGTGTTTTTTGTAAAAGACCCGTCCGTAGAGACTATTAATTTGGCTTTTAAAAAGTCAATTGGCATTATATTAATCTCAAGGTTCAAGTTTCACCTTTGCCACTCCAATCTCTTATTTAGTTGGTAAAAGTCTTTATCCATTAGTATCCGTGCTTGTATTGTAACATATAAATCGTAGGAGGTTTCCGGTTAATATAGGGTGGTAATATAGCTACCATGTCATGATTCAAGCACGTTGGCGGATCAGGAAACAGGCCAGCATGTAGCTGAGCTACCGAGAACCTGAAGTCCAACACATCAGGCGGGAAAAATCTCTTTGTCAGCACCAGACTAGGCAATCCTCCAGGGTTAGGGTTATCTAGATCACAAGTGCTCACTGAGCCTTAATGAGCAGCAGTGAGCCAGTACTGAAGATGGTATGAAGGCCATAGGATATAAGGACACGGTCAGCACCACATAGATAGTATTGCTTTGATAGCTCTTCAGTTGTCAATCTAAGTATTCAGTCTACCCTGAATAGCCTCACGGCTTCTGATCATCACTCGCACGAACACAGTCTTAATATTGCACCTTTCGTTACCTCTGCTACCTTACTGCTAACATAAACTCTCTGACACCTTCTATATACTCACGGGTATTTAGTGTGATCATTACATACCATTTATACGTTATTCCTGGTACCATGATTCTCTGGCTTTATTAGTCTTATTAATTGTAGTAAAAATAACGTCTTATTCCTTTTAGCATAAGCTTAAGCCGGTATTACTACTAAATATGCGGATTGAAGATTTATAAAAATTAAATTGGTTTTTTTTCGTTAATATAGTTATTAGATTGTAATTTTCAAACTTAGAGTCTTTTATAGCTTGTTGTTTTAGTTTCATAAAGCTAGCCGTTCCGATAAAAAAGGTATCATTCATTTATATATCTTTTATACCAAATTTCTTTTCTTGCGTTTTTAATTAGCTCGGGTCGTATATTAAAAACTTTATTCTTAGCCGGTATTCAAAGTGCTACTGATAGGTTAGGTACCAGTGGACACCTGTTTTAACTAATTCATATAGTGATCTAACATACTATATTACCGTTTCTAAAAGGAAGATAGTATGTAGCTTTAATGTCAGTTTTAACATAAAATCCTTTATGAATCCGTTGTTTACTATATATAGGTTTACGTAATATTACGGCTATTAAATGTAAATTTACCTTTAATCTTAGTTATTAAACTTATTACTATGGCAACCATTAAGTGCTAGCTAATTTTCTAAATCGTTAGCGACGACGTATGAATTCAATCCTTACCTTTATTATTATATTCTTAAGATATTAGTCGCTAATTTTCGTACGGCCGTCCCGTGGTTTTACTTTTAACTTCCTGGAAAATCCTCGACTTAATAATCATGATATTCAGGTTTTAAAGGTTAAAGTTGGTTTTTGATATAAATTATACAACTTTTCAGGTTAATATTCCGTCAATCCCAATCGTATCGCTTTTCTTAAAAGGTTTAACAAAAGGTTTTATAATCTCTTGTATCCTAAGATTTACTATTAATTTTTAGTTATACTTGTTTTTCTTGTTTATCCAAACAGTATTTTAAATGCGGCACGGTATATATTCCTTCTTTTTAATGTTTTAATTTTTTTAGGGTTCCTACGCATCGGCGGCGTTTTATCTTCTTATTAATACCCGGTGAAGGAGGTTTGTATTAGTTCAGTTTCTTTATTTAGAAGGGTTAAAGGTCTTCATTTTCGATACCTATAATATAGGGGTTAAACTGGGTAATTCGAAAGGATATAAGGCTATTGATAATTTTACCAATTACTTTTAACTTTACGATATCTAATATCTTAAATGGTCCTTTTTATTTAACTTTATTCCTCTATACGCGAACTTTACTTTATAACGGCAAAATAAGCAGGCTAATTATTAAGAAACCGTTCCTAGTGTTAAGATCGTTATTAATTTGGCAGTTTTTCAATTCCCTTTGTACTGACATTAAGGCTGTGTTATATACCATACCATGAGTTTAAGTATTTTCTGAAGGCGGAGATTTACTCTTTATACGTAGGTATATTTTAAAAACTAGGAGCGTTAGCACTAAACCGTTAGGGACTACAGTATTATGAGGGCGTTTTACTTCCTTTTACAGGTGTGCCTTCGGATTTGTAAAGCTTTTAATTTATAATGTAAGGATATTGTACGTTCGGCAAAGTAAGGCGTATATCCCTTAAACTTTCCTAATACTTTAGAGGGACTTTATAGGTACCTTTTTACATTAAATTCCTATTATCTTGGTATTTTTTTTAAAACTCCGTTGTCGCAAAGTTAGTGCCATCATCGTGAAAAATGAAATCAGGATTGCCTATGTACGTGATAATCCATAGCATCCATAACATTTCCTCTTTATCCTTTAACGAAAGGGATTTGAGAAGCTTGACCCGTAAGAAAAGGTTGCGAAATCAACGACATGAAAAACATGCTTGTTATTTAAGTTAAATATATTAAATAAAATTTCGTTGTTAAAATTCTTATTGTTTTCAGTTCAAATTTAAGTCCTCTGTGGGCTTAGGTATACGTTTAACAGTAATATTATAGCATTTTAATAGCCTTTAGGGCAAAGTATTCTACATATTCATGCCTTGTAGACTTTAAAATGTTGTATAGATTATTAACGGCGAGGTGGTTAAAATTCCGGTATAGTTAACGTATCTCCGTTTCCGTTAGGCTTAATACTACTGATTCCGGACGTTGAAGATAGAATTATAGGTTCCCACATTTAAAAGCGAGTGGAAACCTTTGGGTATTTTTAACTAATTTGTCTGCGTTAACGTTAACGTGAAGGCTGAGATTCTATATATACTTCAAGCAAAGTAGAAAAGAGGTAATGGACTTAAGAATATGGAACGTTATCGTTTTTGTAATAGTTTAAATTACCGTTATCCCTAGTAATAATAGTCATTCGCTTAAGCCAAAGTTAACTTCATCCTTACCCATATCGTGACGATTAATCTTAATGGTTATGATGCTTTCTATTTGTAATATTACGTACTGCGAATATCCTTCTATTAATTACCTTATTACCCCTATGTATAGAATAATACCTTAAAACGTATGGTCCGCGTAACGATCGTGAAGGTTAAAGGTATATAAGGGTTAGGAGCCTGGTTAGGTTAAAGGTAAAGATTTTTATTACCTAGATAATACAGGAAGGAATAGTGGATTAATTATTTGACCGTATTAGGAGTAGTATTTTTTTTCGTGTTATTTAATTTACTTACGGGTTTTGGAGTTATTAGTTTACTCGTCACCCGTAGAGTTCATCATTTAATTTAAGTAGTCTCATTAAAAAGTAGTGGGGTATTAAGTGTAATATAATGTCATTTTGTTATTATGTTTAGGAGAAGAGTGTTAAGTTAAAAAGTAACCAGACTTATTACAAATCCAATATCTCTTGTTACTATTGATACGATAGTGTTAACGGTTAGGTATTTAGTTTAAATCTTGTTTTTCTTAACGTTAGCTTGGGTATTGCCTTCAATTTGAGGTTGACGATAAGCCTAACACTAAATATTATAAACTCCCATGCTTGCGATCGACGGAATTAACCACTGTAAGGTCTTTTTTATTTACTCTAATAAAATTTCCGGTTTGGGAATATATACCGAGAGAGTTTAGTATACATGTCATTACGGTGGTAATCGAGGAATGTAATTGGCTACAAAAGCCTTTATAGGTAGTATTTAGGCGTTTTAGAGCGTATTTGAACTCTTTAAAACTCGTAATTGCTGCCCGTAACAATTCTCGAAGTATAGCTTCGTCAACGTATACCTTCCTATTGATTTTTGATGCATTATCAACTTATTATGAATTTAATTGAAAATATTCATTAGTAATTCCTCTTCGTTTTTTTTTTTTTTGCTAATATTGAAGTCCGCTTTATAGAAGCCCAGTCTATATAGTATTATACTAGGTGAACATCATATTCGAAGTGGTTCTTTATATTATCGTAGATTTCGCGAAACGTAGTATCGTTCATTCCGAAAGTTAAGTAATAGTTCTTAACGTGATTGGTAAGGATTCCGGGAAATAATAAGTAAAAACCAAAAGATAGGATTTCTTTTTACTTCCAAATATTTAAAAAGAGTATTATCCTAATGTCGAGGAGATTGTAAGGCTCTTGTCGTACTTTTTTGTATTATTTCAGATTTTAGCGAAGTTTGTTATAAGGTTGTAATTGATATTAACAATTTTGCTAGGTTTTTAAGAAAGGTCACAATAGTTATTCCAGTATTAAATGGTGTTTTTTTGTAATTCAAGTCTTAAGACTTTGAAAGTACAGTATTAGGGGTAATTGCTAGTCGCCTGGCTCGAGGGGTAAAATTTTATAATAGGACTTATATTAGGTTTACTCGTATGGGTAAATTTAATGGAAGAAGGTTTTTAAGGGTTTTAGCGATTGAATTGCTAATGGGTGATAGTAATTTAAAGGGTTTAGCATGTTTGGAGGTTTCACTTAATTAATTTGTGGAAAGTTCCGATATTAATATTTTTAGCCGCGTTAGCCACCGTTACTCTACCTGCTTTACCGTCGTTAAGAGCGTATTCCGCGATATTACATAGTAGTACTAAACTACCGAGCCGATTAACAGGTTTCTTATCATTAACGCGTAAAAAGGCTTAATTTGTCTAGGGGTATATTAAAGGTCCATCAAAACGTATATGTGGGCATTTGGATTATTTAACGTCTTTTTCTTTTCCCCCTTGATTTTAGTGTTAGGATTTTAAATTTAATCTTTTTGTTAAGTTTATTTGAAAAAGGTGTTTGTTCATTACGTAAGTATTTGATTAGAAATGTAGATACTACGGAGTGTCATCTCCTCTTTGAACTCGGACTTAACTGTACATTTTATGATTTTCTGTATAGTAAAAGTCTAGTGGTTAAAGAACTCGCGAAAGTATTCAAAAGCGCGGGCGCTTTGGTTAAACTTTTTACCAGCATTGCATACTAGAATATACTAGCTAACGTAATTAGTTAGATTGGTTTTATCCAAGATTTCGTTAACCTTTATAATTTAAAGTTGTTTGTCGTAAAACTTGGTGAAAATAGTTTCGAACTTTTTAATTACCTTCTTTTTAGTAGGGTTAGTAATAGCCTTAAAGTGCGCGTTAGCGGTAGATATAATGGCAGGCGTGTAAGGTGAAAAACTTGGTTATCTTAGGTGTAGGAACTTGGTGTTTAAACGTAAAGTCGTGTGGGGATGTGGCGACTTGGTGAGGGGTAACTTAACGTGGTTTTCTTAGCGCAGCTTTGTGTCTTTGCTTAGATTAACGAGCTTAACAATCGGTGTGGCGTAGGGAGAGAAAAAAAGTCAAGTAGAGTAAAGTTTTGATATAAAGGGTTAGGTTAGAAGTCGTTATTAGTGTAGGTTAAAGGTGAAGAGTGGTGGTAAAGAGTGAACGTTGTTTGTTGTAAGCCGTGTGACTTTGTCGTTTTTCTGTAGTAGTAGTACTTGTAGTTATATTAACTTAGCCGTTTACTAACTTGCCGTAATTCCAGATTTTTCACAGTTAATATATTCGTTTTTAAGAAGGATTCAAAAATACTTCTTAGTATATTCGATAACGATACCGTCACTTGCTTTCAGATTAACTTTGGGAGACTAACGTTACCCAAAAGTCTTCTCTGTTTTCCTGTCGTTAGAAGACTGTCGCAGTACTAATAGAGGCCTTTCGTAAAAACCTTTTCTTTGTCTTAATGCACGTTTGACTTAAAGCGTAACCGAAAATTATCTTATTTCTCTATCAAAATTATCTGTAATTAACCTATCAGGTAAGTATTGATCAGTGTTGGTAGGCCGTAGACGTTGCAACATTGTCGATTCGATTAGTGGAAGTAACAGTAGTATTACATTAGTCAGGTGGTTGATGTATTCTTCTAGGTTTGGCTGACTGCTAGCCGATCTACACTGTAATTTGTATGGCCAATTGCTTGGCTCGTGCCCTCGAGTATAGTGCAACGTACTGCACTCGACTTACACGCAATGCGGTAAGTCCGCAAAAAAAATATACTCAACTTGCAGTACAGTCAACTTTACTGTAAGTAAAGTTGACCTACTGCACTACATGTAATACTATTTCCACCAGAGGTTAAAATAGTGGTATTAAAGTAAGAAAAGTTCCGGATTAAGAAAATTTGCCACATTGAGGTACTCGTTTCATAAAATATAAATAACATAACGCTTATATTACAAGAATAATCTAAACTTTTTCTAGGTATACTATTCTCTTCTAATGACTTTCAATTGGAGCCATAGGAATAACTTTACGTTATTGACAAAGGGTTTCTTGTTTTTATAATGGCGGGGGAAAAATTTGGTGGCGAGATTCGCGAGTTTATGAGTAATTTTGTTTCCGTTAATACTCAAGTGCCTTCAGTTTCATTGAACCATGATAGGGTCCTAATACACTTTGATCACAATGTGAATGTTTAGAACGTTGATTGGAAAAAAAAAAAAGCAATTGTTAGTTGAATCCTATATTATAAAATTGTTGTTAACATATACTATTACTTCACCCAAAATGGTACACATAGCCGTGTTTAGGATTTAAAACGTGCCGATAGCCTCTATATTAATGACGTGTAAGAAAGGGTGTAAAATGCCTTCAAACTTCATAATTATATATTTAACATGTTTAACCATATACACGTACTGAACGTAGTGCGGACAATGAAAACATTAGTCGGTTTTGTTAGTTAAAATTATAATATAGTGTTAATTGAGGTTTAAATACTATATTCAAAAAGAAGGGCCAATTTTTCCCTTGATTTCCACGTATTAAAAGGGGCTGGGGGATTTGATGGGGAATCATGAGGTAAGTAAACTAGGTTGTAAAAAGTTGAAAAATTATTTGTTGGTTCAGAATAGACGTGGACGAGTTTTGGATGATTAAGGCTGGCGATGAGGTACAGGAGAGTTTTTGAAGTCGATAAAAGCATTTTGTGCCACACGTATATAAAATCGTGTAAATCCTCATAACTTCATATTAATGTGAATATTTACCCGTTTTTCAATTGATATACTCGTTAGGACTTATGACCCGATTTTTGTAGTCGTTGAAGTAGGCGCGGTTTCGATATAGTGTATAAAAGGGTGACTGGTATGGACGGATTTTCAAAGAAAAGAGAAAAAGAGTCGTTATTATTTGGGAGAGGTTTTACTAAAGGGTCAGTCGGAGTCCCTGAAGGTAATATGGTTAGGTGAAGTTGTATATAATATGACAACCTCTCTTATCGCGGAAACGAGCGGAATCATAACATGTTTTTCAAATCCTTTCTATCTATATTCCGAAAATTAATTTTCGTTGTAATAAATAAGTACGGGAACGATTATATGGGTAATAGTTATATGTTGAATGTGAAAAAGAGGCCTTTTCTTCGTGTATAAATAGTCTTTTATAATGCTAGGCAATTTTCATCGCCTATGTTACGCGGTTTCCATTATATACACTCCCTCATAGATAAATGTCATATTTCAATTATAACTATTATATATAGGGGAGTTTGGTATTAAGAAAAGTGATGTTAATCGTATGTAGCTTTTTTAATTGATAAAGAGGAAGGGGTTTGCACGTTTTGTAAAGTAGATACGAGTTTGACGTTAAGTAATATATAAATTTTAAAAATAATGCAGCGTGAAAACCAGTCAATTATTAGTTATTTGTACGTTCGCTTCCCGTAAGTCGTTTTCAAGTCACCAAACATTGTTTTTCAATTAAGGAGATATTCGTAAAAAAAAAATCGGTATAAATGAAAACACGGCTAAAAAGGTTTAAGCGACATTGAATATGTAAATTATATTAAGAACAGGGTAAAGTAAAGAGCTTTATAAACTATTGTAATCAAGGTTAGAGAACACTATAGTTTTCGTTTAGTATAGAATGTTCAAAGCCCTGTTAGTTCTCAAGAATTTGAACGAAGTAAGTAAAATGGTATGGATGTTTTAACGTTTCATCTTGTATATAAAGAGGTCGTAAACTAAGATATAAAATACCTTTTAAATATTACGAAATAATATGGATACATCATTACTAGCTTTCAAATCAGATTTGCTAATATAGGATAAAGACGTGACCAGGTTCGTAGTAGACAGCTTAGGTATTACTCCACCGTATTACGTGTTATTGTGGTTTTTGGTGATAAAGAACAAATATATCCTCTGGATCACAATATCTTTAAGCTTTTTAAAGTCTATTAGAATTAAAGTGATTAACTTTCATTAATGTAGTTTTAATGAGTTTCGATCTTTCAATTATTGTGTTTTAAAAACCATTGACAATTGTTATATCTAGGGGGAAACGGCAAAACATAAATATTGATTTTAAAATATATGATGTGGCACGGTAAGAATATTTTATTAGGTTTTGGTGAGGAGAATCACTATGTTATAAGGTTTGATAGATTTATTCTCAACCCCTAAACTATTACCTCGTAACATTGTGTTCCACAAATCGGAATTTTTGGGACATAATATACTTAAAATTGGTCTTATTATTGAAAAGGGCGTTATTAATATTATCGGCACTTGAAAATTTATTAACAATATTTTATCGGAGAATTTGAGTGTTTTAAACCGCCTCGAAAATAAGGTAGCCTTTTACCTTAAGTAGAGTAGATCGTAGCGTTGACTTGAACTTGTGTTGGCTGATGTTATCTGATTTCTCCACGAGGTCGGTGGCTTGGTTAAATTTGGTTGTTTATAAACCGGCACATATTCGTAACGACTCAATGAAAAAGTTTTCGCGTTTTACAAACCTTGTACCATATGGCTAGGCTTTGTTAGTTTTTCATAGGTAGAAACAAAAACAATATGATTTTAATATTTATCATTCCACAGATTTAACGCGAGTTATAATCGGTTTTAGGACTTCTTATCTGGTGTTATAGTTCAATTAGATCAAAACTCTTGTCTATATTTATATTGTAGCTTTGTATTCGATGTTGGATATATATGTTAAAGAGGCTTTTTCCGCGGCTATTAGGTTATTAAACCTTGGTAAATTGAATTTCGGTATTTTTACAAGTATAATCAATGGAATATAGAACTCATATATTAAAATTGTCATTTCAAGAACTTTATAATTAGACTTATAGTTACAATAAGGTTGAATTACCGTAGTAGCCCCGGTGTCATTGGTAATGGTAAGTTTAAGATCGTATTTTAGGCGATACATAGAGACTATTACCTTATCGTTAAAGTGTATACCAGTTGTCATAACCCTGGTATTGAGGACGAGTTTTTCGCGTATGTTGCTAGAAGGTAATCTCGTCCCAAGGTATACGAGTTTAAAGTTCCCGACGATGATATTTTGAGTTTCAGGTAATTAGTTGCAGATTCTCGTTAGGCTTACGTTGAAAAAGTAATTCTTAACTATGTTAATAGTATCGATCCTGTTGACGCGGAGTTATGAAAATTGCTTTCGGAATTTAGTCTCAAATATGGGGCGGCAAGGGAAAAAATTTCTTGAATGTACGTGAAGATTCGAGTTTGTTTCGTGAAAATTAATTTGCGTTGGCTTTTGTAAGTGGAGGCAGAAGTCCCCGAATCTCGAATCGGAGAAAAGATATCGTAGGTCGGTTAGTATCATATGTATTCCCAACTATTTTCATCTCTACCTTATTGTGGTTTTTATATGTAAATAATATCAATATATTCGTCCATATAATTTGGAAATGGGACTTGAAATATTGTAATATTTTTATCGACCCGTGTTCAAATGATCATAATTCATGTATTATTTTTTATTACTCGATATTTAATGATAATTTTATGTGTATTCTAGGTAGTTGAATTTGATATCCCAAAACATTGAAGGTGGTTAAATTTGAACGGATGTTAAGGTTGTTATTCGACATGTTCCTCTAATCCATAAGATCTGTTGGGTTTTATTATATAAAGAAGGCGATAGAAAGCATCGGAAAATCGTATTCGGATATAAATATGGAAAATTTTAATTTGAACGGCCTCTTGATGTACTAGGTATTCATTACGGCCGCTAATATATACTAAGCCTTAGTTGCCCTGATCGTTATAGGCGCAGAAGATTTGAAGTGAATTTTCATAACCTTGGAAAGCCGGTATCTAAATGTATTTGATTTAGACTTTATAGTTGACTTACCTAGAAAATTCTGGCTAGGTCTTCCTGATATAAATGAATCTTTGTATTCCACAGGAACCGTGATTTCTATAATAAGAGGCACAGGATCCCCACCTGCAGAATCCAGTTTAACCACCCTCTTTGGAACGACAACAGTTCCAGCGGCCATTTACAAGAAATGGTTTAAAAAGGAATATTATATAATATGTCCGTGTTAACGAGTGGAGCTATTTTTCCTTTAGTTCCTAGGGAGTGAATGGGGAGTACGGGCCTCGTTGTATTGTTATTAGTAACGTATTATCATATACCAGTATAGTAGGAAAAATATTTTCTACCCTTTTTTATCAAACAGATAATCGTTTTGTAAACTTGTTAATAAAAGCAGTGTTTTTATTAAGGTTTTCGCTATGAAGTTTATATTTTATCTGGATCTTTTTAGGAATTTAATATTTTTAACCTGTGTTTTATAACGCGGTTATATTATCCTCCTTTTTATTTGGAGACTACTAGGTGAGTATTGAGAGACAAGGCGAAAAGCCTATAGTAATTGTTACATTAAGTGGTTTATGAATATGTTACTACAGTGTTTTCCCTATCCGTAACCGCGTAGTTCGGTTAGTGGACCAGATGAATATAACGGATATTTATACACTATCATAGAAAACCGCTGTCGTAAAACTCGAATGTATATAGTTTATTTACTACTTGCGAAATGTTATCCAAATTGAAAAGATAGAAATATTTGTAAATTAAGAGAAAAATGTAATTTAAATCTCTTAAACCGTATAAAAGCTTCATCTTTATATCGATATGGAGGTATCTATTAGTGTGATAATAGTTTAATTCATAATTTCTTTTGAATGAAATTTTGATTTTGATGGGCTTTTGCGGAAGTGTGGTAGAAGTAATACAAGGTAGACCATTAATCACATATATATACTCAATTGACTTATATATGGTAAAGATTCTGTAGTGTAAATAGAGTAAAATTCAAATACTTGTTTTCGAAAGACAAATTATTTGTCACCCGCATATTAAGTTAATGTATAGCAAATTCCATTAAAACTTTACTTTCTAACTTAATAGTAAACGAATTTAATTATATACATTTGATAAAAGTATATTAGAGGGAAAATCTTTTGACTTTGCGTTTGAGTTTGACTGAGATTATGATGAGGATTTATAAGTCCTTTCCCTCTGCCGGTTTTTACAATGTAATATATAATACAGAGTGGTATTCTGGGTAGTTGTAAGCGGATCTTTAATATCCCTTCTTCTACTTAAAGGTATTTTATGTGGCTAGGAAAACCGGCGTCTTATCTCGGTGTATTCTAGTGACTTACATAGTAATCTAGTTTGGTATATTAAAGGGTTTAAAGCCCTTATACGTTAGAGCAGTTGGTAAAATTGGAACCATTGTGTACGTGATAAGGGATGGTGTTCGAAGGGTTTTTCGGTTATCTCTTTTAGCGCCTAATCGATTTAGGTAAATTGGGTAGAGAGTGGATACGAAGGTTTCTTTATATGTATAATTACGAACTCTTGTGTTTATATTCCTAGACCTCGTTTCTTTCGTGATCGA
This sequence comes from Anisogramma anomala, assembly GCA_038502455.1. NCBI lineage: Eukaryota > Fungi > Ascomycota > Sordariomycetes > Diaporthales > Gnomoniaceae > Anisogramma > Anisogramma anomala. The sequence continues at coordinate 29,670,981 of JASMMZ010000005.1, forward strand.
TTTCTTGCGCCATGCGATGCAATACCAAATTTCGATATTTAGTGAGACCAGCCACATTAAAACGTATAATGAAGGCGTTAACAACCTATTCGTAAGTCTTATAAACGAACTCGCGAATTTTTCAATCGCGTCTTTACGCGTCGAGCACCTTATAGAGGGACTCAGCCTTGAAGCGTTAAAAGTAGTACATAGAAACGTCCTTCTTAGTCGAGGGCAGTCTAGTTACCTAACGCTGGTACTAAGGCCCTTGAGTATTCTGCAAAGGTCGAGTTACCTTTCTAGGCGCCTTAAAGGCTCGCAAGGTCTGTTTAACCCCTTTGGCGCTCGCTATAAAGGGAGCCATTGATTTTTTTTCGCTTACAATGTTAAGGTATTATACGTATATCTTAGGTCAGCATTGAAAAATATTTGGGCTGCCCATAAATGTATCAGAAAGGATGACAATATTTGTATTAGATCGGAGGAAACGTAATTTTTAACCAACTACACCTTTCTATACCGTTTGATAGGTCACGACCTATATTGTCGTCATAACAATAAAATTCTTGGCCCTATATACATATTTATTAGTCGAGACTGTTATATTAAGGAAGACATTTAAATTATGATATTGAATAAGTATATGATACAGTACATGAAAATTGGTTATTCGCAGTACATTGCATTACAAAATGTTACTACTATTATTACAAAATTTATGTTTACCAATATGTTTAGGGTTCATATTAACTTTAACTATAAAAAGAACTATTGTCGCAGTAATTCACGATTGTTACAATAGTCATTAGTCCATTATTTGCTTAACAGGAAATGCCCTACACGATTCTTTTTTTTTAAAAATATAAATATTTCGTTGCTAACCTCGATATTCAAATTCAAGAACTCGCCAAAGCAGAGAAATATTCAATACAGAGTTTAAAATATAAATACCTTTGATTTAACTATTATGGATTGAAGGTAAAAGTATTGAACTTAAATAAGTTAAAATTTCGTTGTTTATATGAACGCTTGAACCATCCTGTCACCGATAGGTTAAATTCAATCTTGAAGGCGGTTAGCTATAAAGATGTGAAGTTACTAGAGTTGAAAACAATTGGAACATTCTTCCATAATTGAAAAACACACTTTATAACCCCTGCAATACTTAAGTTAAAATTGGAAACAAAAAAGAATAAATCGAAAAAGACCCATTGATGTAATTGAATTAAACGGCAAACCTTTACTTTACTGTATTAACAACGTAACGGTGTTTGATAAAATTACGTTACTTGACATAATTGCAAAGAGAAATACATAAGTTATTATATCTTTTATGAATTAATACGTACATAGAACCCTCACTTGTATGAGTTTTTAATATAGATATCAACATTTTTACAATCAAGTTTTAAACTAATTGAAGTCGGTAAGCATTCAATATAAATAGGTCTTTATTAAAACTTTATAAGATATTTGTAAGGTTAGAGTAACCTACGCGTTTTTACACAAAATCTACAATATCCTTACTTTAACAATTGTAATTTTTTAAATAAGAAAACATGGTTATATATTTCAATGTAATTAATTATAGATAATATTAATCTCAACTATTTTACATCATATTTTCTGGTATGTAAACCGTACCCATGGATAACGACTCAGTTAAAAGTATCATCTAATACATAAAAACATGATATAGTAAATTATCAAGCCTTAAAGGAATACTAAAATGAAACTTGACATGTCGACGAATCAATATTGCCTTCAACATTCGGAACGGAATATCGAAAATATATGTATTATCATTGTCTTTTCAAAGTAAATTTGTACGTGGAAAAAAAAAACAGGTATATGGAATGAATTTCATATGATAGTAAGTATTGTATATCAAAATGTAGCATTTAAAATATTTAAACGGTCCCATCACTTTTTGAATCATAAGAGTTAAACCATACAATTTATTTTTAAATCAGACGGAAATCTATCAAACGAGAACTCTTGATTCGAACGTATTAGATAGAACAACCATCATAAAATAATATTAACTAGCCGATAGAACGTGACCGAGGTAATTATCCACACAAAAGAAGAACAAAAAGTAAAAAGAGAACTATAAAAAAAACCATAAGCTCCGAAAAGTATATAAAACGATACAAATATTTTAGAAAAAAAGGAATGATAAAAACCCAACCATGAAATTGCGAGTAAAAGGCAATATAACACACCTGGAAAGCCTTTAAATGACGACGACCGAGTTGAGATCAACGGCTTGTTAGCTCGGCTACAAACGTCATCGTATATCGCCTTAAGTCGGAGTAATACGTAAATTTCACATGAGGAATTATTTAACTTATACTATAAGGGTGATTTCAAAAAATTGAAACGTTACGTTTTGGAAATTCTCTAATGATCTGCACTGTCAAAGTGACAACCATAAATAGGGAATATAACAAGTTAAAGTTAATCGTTTTAAGATTAGATGATTTAAACAAAAACTGAATCTTTACCCAATTTCATAATATTGAAGAAATCAGTAAATGTTTAATAGTTGTAATTACTACAGATTTAACTGTTAGAGTTAACTATAAATTTACAGTTAATAATCGTAATATTATATAAATCATCATGTTATCCGCTATGAATATTCAATGAACCATGTTCTTAAGGTCAACGAAAAAGTTGAAGAACGAGTTTCCGTTTGGTGCGGTAATACAATACGTCAAACATTTCAATATATTAGCTGAAATAAGTATTTATTGGTTATTAACATACCAAACGAATTTTTAAGATAAGCTGGGTATACAAACTTCAACTTTCAGCTAATATTTAATAATTATGTAAAGTAAAGACTTTGGAATAGTTAATACATAAACCAAAAATACCGTTTTTCTACTCAGGAATATTGGATTTATAGCGGAAAAAACGTATTATCCAAAAGTGAATCCTTCAAAAGTGTAAGCTGATTGAAAAGTTGGTTAAAGACACATAACTTGAATTTAACGGATCGTATATTCGCATGTATCCTATTAACCATATATAGAATACATTTATAAGCCTATGAAAAAAATATAAAATGTTGAATTTGATAAAGATTGAGAAAACAGAAAAGGCAAAATATAACGATAGGTAAAGTGAAAGGTTCAAAAAAATTATATTACCACATAATACCAACCAAAAGTGTCCTTATACTCATCTATTACGATATAGATTTGAAATCCATAAATGGAAGACTTTGGTATGTTTAATAGAGACATAGAATAGGGAACACTCAATTGATATAGTGGTATTAATGTAATACTGGTAGACTTAACCATAACAGAATTATTCATCTTTACAAAATGTTAGTTTTCGAATGGTACTAACATGACTTTGCGGATCGAATTCCTTATAATACTCAATAATAAAGATCAATATAATTTGGAATTCAAATTACTACTAACGAAATACATTGATTATCGATTAAATACATGAATTTAATGAAACAAATGTTGAAGTCAGAGGTCAAAAATATAATGGAAGACTTTTACATCGGTGAAATAATTAAAGGCACATTAAATATAATAATTAGACAACTGATACTTCTTTCGATACCTGAAGTTGTATATACAAACTTCCGAAGCCTTTGCAAATCCCCTACGAAAATTAGACAGGATTGATAAAAAAAGTTTAATGATAAACGTAATGGCTTCTCAAAAGGCTTACAATTCCAGGGAAACAGATAACTGCCGGTAAATTAACGAAAAAAAAAATCCCCGACAACTCTATAATCAAGGATATGCGTAATAGCGCCTTAGAAAGTATTGTAGATAGCATTATGATAGCCGTACGAGTAGAGGGCTACATAGATCACGCGGCACGTGACGTGGGAGAACAAGGATTCTCTGGTAAACTCCAAAGTGCTAGGGTAACAGTGGCAGTAATAGATTAGAAGAAATATTCTGGAACCTGTAGTTACATGGTACGTAATTGGTAGAGTACAACTTTGTAATATATATAAGTTTATAGAAAATATTTTTTTTACGGGAGGTAAGTAAGGAAAAAATCGGGAATATGGTTCAAAGAACTCTAATTGAAGTTAGATTGTATAAAAATGAATTGGAATTGACAGGGGGCTGGCATGCGAATTAAGAAGGGAAATTAGAACTTACAACAAATGAGCAGTTGACTTTACCGGCATACGCAGGCACAAAAACAAAAGTTCACTAGTGTTGGAACAGCATTTAATGAAAATTAACTTTGGTTAACTATAATAACAGTCACTTAATTATACTGACTGCAGATTAACTGTAGCTTGAAAGATTAATTATATTGAGTGCAAGTCAAGTATAGTAAATGTACACTTCAGGTTATGGAATAGGCCAAAGTAATTAGCTATACAAATTGTTGTGTAGACTGACTATCGGTCTGTAAAACTTAGAAGTAACACATTACCAGTTTCAATGAAATACACGAGTTACCTCGATTACGGTTTGAATGGACTATATTGTAACTATAAAGAACTATTAAGAAGGACCTTATTGCCCCTCTCAGTTGTCGAGTAGTTAAATTATCCATATAATTAACGAAGTTCCAACTTTTTCAAGTTGAACTCCGCTAGTTCCAATCTTGAAAAGTAAAATCCTATGGGTCTCTATTTCAAACCAAAAAAAAAAAAAAAAAAAAAAAAAAATCTAACCATTACCTTTGCCTAGTTTGTTGATTTCAATATCGACGTTGAAACCGAAGGGTTTTATACCTTTGAAGAAAAAAAACTGGAGTATGCTGTCACAAGATGTAAAAGACGATAAATATGAGGAATATAGCTATAATTGTCGACTCAAGTGGAATTTTTTTTATTTTTTCAAGCTAAACCCAACTTTAACCAAATTGATACCTATGTAGTTCAATTTAGTAGCAATTTCGATATCCTTTTAAAGTTTGACGTATTCAGAATATCTATTTATTATGTACCGCGTTGCCATCATATCCGGAATAATACTTTAAAATACCTACTCCTCGTAACAATCGCATGAGATACCAAAATGTAAAATTATGATTTTCATTCTTATGACCACAACAAGGTTCTTCACCCATCAAGAGGTATCGAAAGGCGTTTTCGGCTAGTTATTTGGGTGCTTCGGGGCAAGGGTTAGTATTTTCATACCAATCAATAAACTTAAGCTTGTCTACCGTATCTTTTTCATTTGAACGTTCAAATCTGGAAATGCGATTATTGAATTTCTAATTTCAAGTAGAATGTCTTAATTTTAATTTATTATAAATTTTAATTAATACTTAACTACTGTAGCCTATAACAAATGATTATCTTTCTCATTATATATTTAACAATTTTCAATATTTTATTTCAAAAATTCATATACAGAAATAACTTAAAAATGTTACGGAGGAGTATTCTTCTTCTTTTTTTGTATATTTGTGTTCAGATTGATAGCACTGAGTCCTTTGTGAACATAATTATCTAGGTTTACTGAACTTATAATCAATGTAATTGTATATGTGAAATATTTATCATTATTATGAAAGTTGTCAGCGTAGAGGTATAAATTAGTCAAGCTCTACAACCATATCATTACCGTTATAAACGAGGATCTTAATTGGTTAAACATCCCTTTTTAAGTCATGATAGGGAATTTTAAAGCATATTGAAACGGTTAAAAAACTATGACAACATGGAAAATGGATTGTCGTAAGATATTTTGGGTATTTCGTACACATACTATGATTTATTAACACGATATCATACTTTAGGCCATGATTTAAAGAGTTATATTTTAACCTTTCATTTCTCTTTGTAGTTTTACAAATTAGATCACTTCATAATTATCGGATTTGTGAGGTATTGAGCGAATTCAAAACCTTGCTACAAATTACATTTAAAACTATTATTCATCTTTCGAAATGAAGATCAATTCGTTCAATAGCTAAAGTAGTATATTTAGGTTTGAACCATTTGGATACTATAAAAAAACGAGTGAAAATCTAGCTAAGTGATCTTTAATCGATAGAAAATGTTGAAAAACGGTTGCAATTTAACACCGAGGTAATTGTATAGCTTATCATTATACTTCACTTTACAACCCCAAATTGTCACGAACGTCGTAATTATCACGAAAGAAATATTTACCATGGACATATCTCGAGGAATAAAAATGATATGCTGGTTGTATAAATCTTTTGAATCTGACCACTCAGGGTAATGTTAATGTTCAATGTAATATTGATAGACAAGATGATTAACTTGAAATAATTTAGATAGAAGAAGCTAGATATTGTATTTCTAATAGGTTCCCTATAAATTTGTTTTCCCTCTGTAATTGATTTGGTATTGCTAATAAACTTGTTGGAATTACACTTATAAGGGTATTTGGGAATTACTGTTAATATGTTGATAATTCTGTAAGTATTAATAGGCTTTTTGGTGTGGTTTTTAATTGATCGTTTAATGGATTTCAAATTTTATTGGGTTCAGATTAATCAATTCCTCAGCGTTTCCAATAGTGTTGACACGTTGAAGAATTTATGTAAAGGGGTTCAACAAACTTCTCTGTATTTGGAAAGAAGTTTGCAAACTCGTAAGAAAGCAATAAGAGATGTTGTCAGCAGTAATAACTTTGCTTTTCATCATCAAGTTTTCTAGCACTTGATTAATCATGGAATTTGAATAAAGTATATTCTCTATATTTACCCTTATCTCTATTTTATCCAATGCAAATATATCGTTATTACAAAGTTTATTATATAGGTTAATTTTTGCTTTCATTACTATTGTTTTCAATATAGTAAGAAAACTATCCTCCAAGTTTTTAGGAAAGTATTAATAACCTCAGGTATATGTGTTTATTCATCAATGGACTCATTGAACGAAGAATTAGTCGATATAGTGAGTTGGGCTGGCTTTAATGATATCTTTAGTTTTCTTCATATACTATTTGTCTTTATCGTAGTTCTCGATAAAGATTCATGTAAGTTTTTTTAACTCCTTTATAGTTCTTCCTTTGGGATATCTCGATAATATTGTGTGATGGAAGGAATTATTAACGTAGTATAATAAACAATTGTTTTAAGGGGGTAAGTTGTAGGTTGTTTGTTATTCATTTGTTGGTTAAAGTTGAAAAGGTTACGTAACTTTTCTATTTATAGTTTACGATTTGTAATAGTAGTATTAAATGTAGCGACTTGATAGTTTGTTTACTTCAAAACTTAATAACTTCGTAATTTAAGAATTGGCAATTTTTTGCGTTTGGTTTGAGTGGTTTTCCTTCCATGAATGGTTGAATAAAAATTTCTGAATGTTTTCAATTACGATACCATCGCTATGTTGAGGTGCTTATGAACAGCCAAAGCTCTTATAATTACTCCTTTTTCTACTTGTGAACAGAGATTGAATAGAGAGGCCCTTTGCAAAAATCTTTTATCTAGTTTAACATTAACATAGGGCAAAAAATAAAGTGGTTTCTTCTTTTTCCAAGTTTATTTATGCATAGACTAATAATCACTAATTAGTATGAAAAAACCTTGATGGTCCTAATTTAGTATCTTCGAATAATGGTTAAAGTCACTGTTATTGTATTTAATATGGTAATGTATTACTTTAAAGTTCGGCAGACCGTAAAGTGTTTGGCATACTGATTTGTATGGGAAACTATTTAGTACATTCCCAAATCTAAATTAAGCATTACCTGTATTGGAATTATAGTTAATACAGCCAACTTATAACAATGAAGTGATCTTGCAGATGGTACTATCAACTTACAACCAGTATAACTGTGTAAAAATAACTTAACTGTACTTCAATTAACTGATGTTCCAATAGTAATCCCAGGCTGTTAAAATACATTTAAAACTATCCCTATATTGAAACAATTAGAACACGTTCATCTTTACCTGTAGCCAGTGTTCAAGGATCTAGCTGAGGCTACCAATAAAGGTGGTTGAATATTATCTATGATCTTCGATCAAAAATAAAGAGAACAATTTGCTATAGATCTTCTATAGAGCTAGTAATACGGTGGAACCTAGTTATGAAATTGTTAACATGGCGTAGGTATGCTTTGGAGTAACGTAAAATATTGTAGAAGTTTGATAATCGCAATTGTTGAATTTTTGATAACTATTAAAATAGGTATTAGCATATAATATGGCCACCAGGTTACCGGTATTTGCCTTGTTTTTATTTTTCTATTTTTCGTTTTTATTATTACTGATCAGTGCCAACCACGAAGTGTCACAATGGCTGCTACGACAGAATCCTATCGATAGCAGCAGGAGGAATCGTAACATTAGTTCGCTGGAAGTACATATAGGCCTCCAGGACCCTCCTTGCGTTATTCACTCAATCAAGTTTTTAGGGTGCCTCATTGTTTAGAGACTCATAGGCGTGTAAACTGTACTCATGGGCGGGCCGTAAACTGCGGCTATTTCAGTCATCGCCTAGCGTCTGCTTACGCCTGTAATGTAAATGTGTGGGCCTTTATGAAAAAAGACCCTACCTTAACTTATTGGAAGAGTAGTTAGCGTTCCTGAGGTTGGTGACGACGTTGGGTGAAATGCCTTGGATCATTATGAAAGGCGCTGGTGTTCCAGTCGTGGGTAACAGCGTTAATGCCGTTCCCGTTATTAAATAGCCCCTTTCATCCATACCAAAAGTCCATCTATTTCCCCCCTCACAATAATAATATTTTGCCAATCGTTTACCTTTAATGTTTTTTATGCATAATTTAACCCTCCTCCTCTACTTCTACTTCGTATCAAAATGACCGCCAGAATTACTATAGGTGTTTACAAATCCTTTTTCGATATAAATTTGTGTTTTTCAACTATGAAACCCTCATCAAACAAAACTTGGTTCCCTTATATGAAGCCTATTAACATTTCTCTCAATATAATCGCGCATAAATTTGATTTTTCAATATTCATCATAGGCGCTATATTTTTTATATGATTTGATTGAATGTTGTTGTAAAACATAATATGAATACTTCATAATAATAATTAAATTACTAATGAGCGTTACAAATACCGAAATTGGACAGTAGTATTACACTGTTATATGGACTATAAGAATATAAAATCATTTATATATCCATTAAAACAACCCTTTAAATATAAACAAATCTCCTTACAAGTTATTGAAATCCTATTTCGCGTATAAAACACGAAATGTAGAAAAGTGGCCTCGTTTTCTAATCCTTTACTCTTTGTTTACAAAAAGCATATGAATATATATATATATATATATATATATATGTTGTCACAAACATTATTCCAGTTTATCGCAAAATTTATCAAACAATATCTATGTAGGAAAGGAATCACAACTACTTCTAGGCCTGTGCCGTTGGGTAGTTGCCGCGTTGTCTCACTACTAAACAAGAAACGAGAAAGCTGGATAAACAAGGAGTTTTAACTTGCAAAGGAAATATAATGAGCTAGCAGCTGTTATGGATCCTACACAAATATTATGAAAGAAAACAGTAAAGTCGTTTGGCGTATTAATAGAAATTAATACATTCTGGTCAAAATAGCTGAAAGATGGGTTAAAAAAAGGCCTGGATGTAGATTTCAAGTAAGATATTGGATATTACCCCAGTATGATTATATAGTATTTGAAGTAATGCTAATTATAGACAAAATATCAGTTTATGTTGTTATAATGGGTATCGGTAAAACAATACTATGAAAAGGCGGTTCAGTAACCTAATAATCATAAATAAAGTTCGTAATTAACCCCAAAAATCATTTATGATTATTTTCGACCGAAGTATCAAAGTATTTGAATATGTTCAGAGTGGTAAAGTTGAAGAAGTTGAAAAGCGGTTTTGAATTGGTGAAACGTAACTTAACCATTTGATTAGCATGTATGGATCTATGGAGTCTATAAAAAATTTGATTCAGACAAGAGTTAATTCTACTTTTTCAAATGTTTTTGATGTAATATGCGGGGAGAATTTTTTTTTTTTTTTTACGTCGACGATATCAATAAAAAGTGATCAATAATAACAAATTGATTAATTCATTATAGGGTCATCAACTGTTCAAACGAATCAAGAGATATGAATACGGGGTTATTTTCCGTTGGTTATATTAGATTCTTTAATGTGAACATTAATAAATTATATGTATTTCGATTTATTACCAAAAACACTAGACGTTTTATCAATTTTTTCCATTTCATAGTTTCTATCAAAAATTCTCATTTTAATCCACATCTTAAACTGTTTAAATGCAAAACAATATTGATTAACTTCTGTTTTAAAGGTTGTTGCGCAATAGTAATCTTAACGCATTAAAATCATAATATTTTACCAATCCATTAAATGATGTGTTAGACTTCACAGGTTGTTTCCTTACATGGATAACAAAATGTTGGATCATGATAATTAAATTAATATAATGGTTGCATTTCATACAACATTTTGATATAAATTACTTTTATATTCTTATTAATAAACGTTTATTAATATTGGAAAAATGAGTGTTTTAAGTTGACTTGAGTATAAAGTATAAAGTGATTGAAGTAAATGAAAATTGGTAGTTATTCTGTCCAATAAAGTCATTATTTTGGGTATACAAGGAATTATTAAAGACAGTTTTTAATCCTGTCAAGTCAAACAGGTTTTTTCAGAAGTCCATTATCAAATTTGAGTTAGGGTTGTTCATAACTATACAACAAAAACTTTCCAATAGCCAATAATTGTTTCAAAATAGATATAAGTATACTACAACACCCATAATAATAATAAACGTCCAAGTAATTACTCTACTGGGATTATCAGCAATGAATGTAAATTTATGTGGAAAAATAGTAGGATTTCCGAATTCAAAAACAAAAAATATCAAATCGCCCTTGATAGTTTCAAAATCGGTTCAAATAGGCTTTCAAGCTCACCATCCTTATAACCTTCAAAATATTTATGCGACAGAAATTATTGACAATCAATATTAAAAACTGTTGGTTAAGGATATATCTGATGAAAAGATCGATTGAAAAGTTGAAAGATGATTCGTTTCAATGCTATTCAAAAACCGGTTTGAACTTAAAAGGTTATTTTAAAAAAATTCTATAACCAGCTCTACGTCTACAAATATGATAATTACGAAGAAAGAGTCTGATAAAATGGCCTTACCTATGGTGAACAAGAGTTTTCATAAATATAACATTAATAGTATTGCGATCCAGGGAGCCAATAACCATTGAAATACGAATAAGTTAAATCAATATGGTTATAAAAAATTAATTAATAGTAACCTACATCTGGTTGTGGAATCTTAGAACGTTATTGTTGTTTCGCCTATATTTTGAATTAATCATTTGTTAGTTTAGCTTCGTTAATACAAATATAGATAAACAACCAGGTTCACTCGTATGTTTTCAACGAATTAGATGAATAAATGAAATATTACCGATGATAACAGCATTACTGGTACTGTTGAAATTGTTGTTCGTGAAGAACGTATATGTTTAGGAAATGAATTCGTTAGCTATCGCAGAATTAAAGACACGCATATTTGACCGCAAAGAGGAAGTTATTTATTACTAAAGAATAAATAGCAAGTTCCGTGTTGAAAGGCAAGTTTCATAAATGCCTTTAAAGATATCTTGGTTTTCTTTGATTATATATACGGTTGTAAGTAACCCGCTACCTTGTTGTAATTTAATTTGAAGCGAAATTGAAAAAAAAATATATTGACTTTATCTGATTGTTTTTTCCGAAATTTGTTCCCTGTTTGAGGTATTTCTATTTTTCATGATTTATAAGAATGGTAAAGGGGTAGCTATTTTGCGAAAATAAGCGTTTTATTCTTCTTCACAACTTATCATTTGGAGGGATTACTCTACATAAGTTTCGTAATTAAATTGAGATGGAAACAAGCTTCGCAAAAAATATCTTACAGATGAATGAACAAATTTCTCTTTGCTTTGTAACAAATAGATTTTTAAAACAGTTATTGAAATATAGGCTTTCAAACAGTTTTTGTATTGAAGGTTCAATCAAGCAAATTTATTCAATATCAAGTTGTTAACTATGTCTTAATAAAAAAACTATGAAAGTTATATCAATATGGAGGAAACGGAATATTTTTTTTAATCTAATTGATATTATTATTAGATTATATACAAATATATAATTAACATAAAATTACTACAGTTAATTTGTTTTCTATTTGGTAATACATATGTTTTAGTATCCGATATATATTCTGATAGAGATTTTTAATATCGATTTCATTATTCCCCTTTCAAATAGATGGTTACTTTGCCTAAAACATATGTGTATATTCTGAATTTCTTAGTAAATAAATTGGAGATTGCTACGCATTTAAGTTATGTGACCTTGATTATTTGAAAACGACTGAGGAAATGAAAACGATAGCATCAAAGTTAACGAATAAACTAAAATAGCAATAAAAATTCATTATTGTTATATTATAAGCTTATGCTTAGTTGTGTAGCTTTGAAACTAATTCGAAGCTTATATATAGTATAAACGGCCTAATTTCATAATTGTTCTTATCGTTTACCTTTTCTATCCTTTTCATGAATTTAAGGATAACTTCTGATCTAAAATCACGTCCAATATAATTGTACCAGACTTTTATATTTGAATTAATCCTGTGTCTACGTTAATTCATTTCATTGAATTACACTTCTTAACTAGTTCTTATTTATTGTTTTAATTTATTTCTAGTTACGAGTAATCATATAATATCCAACGGTAATCTTGAGTCATTTACCAAAATAACATAGTTCATTGGTGTCAATAATTTCAATACGTAGAAGATTGATATTCAACGAAATATTTTAAATGCCGAACTCAACTTTAACCAATTATAATACGCTGTTTACAGTTTCCTCAATCCCTTGTATTGGAAGATTTTTCTATCATATTTTAAAAATGAAATTAAGGTTCATTGCACTAGCTCATTGCCGATGTTTTGCGAAGTCCAGATAAAACTTTTCGATTGTATGATTACCAATATTAGAAAACCGAACAAGAATTAGAAAAACAGTTTATGCAAAATTAAACTTCAATAGCAAGCTCTTGAATGGTTATGAAATATGTTACGGTTTTGAAGGTACCGATTTTTGTAGTAGATGATATAATATAGCTCACTAATACGCAAATTTTATTCCTAATTCATGACTTAAATTTAGTCACTCAATATTGTAAGTGGACCTTATGAATATAACTATTGATTGAGTAAACGAGTTAGGTCGCTAATACTGTCGAAATTAGCGGAAATATATCTTTTAAAGTGATTTATATACACTATGATATTAGGCAATATATTATCCCTGTAAAATTTCGGTAAACCCAGCTTGTAAACGAATTCTAATCCAAGACCGAGTCTGTTATGAAGCGGTTCGTACGTATATATTCACGAGTGTAAACGAGAAAAATTTTGATGTTTTCAACTAGTTTATGAAGTTTAATGATAGTGATTTATAGATTTAATCTTGATGTAAATTAATTTTATACCGGCTTCATATATTTGTACGGTAACTCGTTTTGTACAATGTTGTTTCATCTGTATTCAAATCTAGGTATATAACACATGTGATGGTTTGGGAAGAGATGGATATAATACGAGTTCAGTCGATTTATATATGTTTTATAGCGGGTTTTGGATATTTGTACGTACAATAAACGTTTGGAAAAAGGGTGGTCGGCTTTGATATTTGTGAATAGCCTTTTTGAACTCGTTTTAGTGGTAAATGAATTGGCGCACGAGAAAATAAGGTCGTATCAGTAAATCGAGGTAAATATAGAACTAATGCATTATGTGTGTATTTGTATTAATTTAGATTTTTCACAAACGGCTCCAGATATGATAGAATATGAGGGGCAATAATATAAGCATATTCCAGGTTGTGTCGCTTTAGAACTGTTTCAGTGAATTTATATAGTGTAAACGGCTCAACTACAGAGTTTCTCATTTCATGCTCTTTTCTCTCTCTTCTTTATCAACTCAAAGACAACATCTGGCCTACAACCGATCTAAATTCAGTTGTACTAGCCTTTTACAGATTATTTTCGTTACTATATTATATTTGTTTCTGTACATAAAAAACAAACAAGGATTGATTGAATAATAATACTGTAATTTAACAGACGTAAGTCTTACAATGATAATAGATTTTATTTTTTCATAGTCGAATTACGTTCATAACAAAAAATCATTCGATTAACGTAAATCTTTTCTTCCAGATAACTACCTAAGCATCAATAATCAAATCCATCCCCGCATCAACTTAGTAGCCATTGTTTCACAACGAATATTCGTGAGCAAAAGAATGCCCTTAAAGAAAACAAAGGAATATTTAAGGAACAAAGGAAATTAGTTAGCAATTGTTACAAAAAAATCTATATTCTGGGCGTTGAGCGTAGAAAACGAAATTTCATGTAATATCAGCCATAAAATATCCAATTAATAAATTTACTAAATATTAACGTCGGTTGATGAAAATCACAGTATTAATCGAATTAAAAGGTATGTTAAGCGTTGAAGGGACAGGTTTCATCGAAAACATAAGAAATATTATTGACGACAAATTGAAATTATCGTAATCAACGGTTTTCAAAGATTTTTTGAGGAACAATTACACAAATGGACCTGTCAGTCCCAAAATTGCTAAAATAAATTCCCTTCCCTTTCAATTTAACTTTGTAAATAACGACGATTGTTGGTAGGCTTTTGACGTTGTAACTTTTTCGATTCAATTGGTAGAAGTAACAGTAGTATTGCATAGTCAGATGGTAGATGTATTGTTCCAGGTTTGGCAGACCGTTAGGTGGTCGGCAATGTAATTTTTTTAGCCAATTGCTAGGCCCGTACCCTATAGTAAAGTGTAACGTACTGCACTCGACGTTTACTCAATGCGATAAGTCTATACAAATTAATACACTTGTAATACGGTTAACTTTACTGAAAGTAAAGTTGACCTACTACACTGCATGTAATACTATTCCAACACTGGAGGCTTTCTAGTTTGTGCGCGTACGCTAGTGTGGCTGACCATTCTTTTCCAGTTATCGCTCAATTATCTCTTTGTTATCTAGACAGACCCCTGTTAATTCCAGTTGACTTCCATACAGAATTGTATTCAATTACATACAAATTAACTCCATTTGACCTTAATTGCTCTGTTACCCCGAGGTCTGAGTTTATGAACTCCTACAAAAAGTTCTTTAGCCACAAATTTTTACAAACCTTTCTTTTAACCATGTCACCTCCTTTAACCGTATCACTTAAATAGATTACCATTATCAATCCCCTAGAAGTGTTTGCATTTGACAGCGCACCCTTATCCACCGTCACGTGATCCGGGTCTTCTAGGAAGCCTATCGACGTAGTATGCGATTGGTATAATCAGCTTATTGTTATCAACAAACCTTTCCAGGGCTTTGTTCGCTAAAGACTTTGTTATAGCGTTAACAGGGTTTTCTTTGCCATCGATCGATTGGAACTCCTTAATTTATTTCTTTTCGTAAGCTTAGTGGAGTGCTATCACATTGATTATTTAGCGGTTTCACATGGTATTCGAAAAAGCTCCTTAATTCGGTACAAATTACCACTGGGATAGGAGGAATCTTTAGCTGCCTGGTAATAATGTTAAGAGTTTTCTACAACATAATACTTACGTTAAAACCTTTTATTATCCTGTAAACCTCCGAAATCAACACGCTTTATGTAATTCTTTTACATTTAACAGAGGTTTAGCAAATTAGGTTGCCGATAATATTAATTGGGTTTCCTATCTGTCTTTATTAACGAGGGTTATTAGGAAGCCGATCTATACAAACAAGTCTATGTTGTTTGTAAAGAACCTGTTCGTAAATATTATTAACTTAGTCTTTAAAAAGTCGACTAAAACCATATTAATCCCACAACTCAAGTTCTGTATCTGCTATTTGAACCTTCCATTCAGCTGGTCAAATTTCTTATCCTTTAGCGCTTATATTTGTTCCGTGATTGATAGGTTGTAAAAGGCTTCCGGTTTGCATAAGGTATCAATATAGCTACCCCTAATACTTTGATCCAAATATTGTTAAGCTCTGGTCTCGTGAGTCTTTTCAATTGTATTCTAAATAACGCCCTGATCCTTTTATCGAAAACTAAGGTCGGTATCAATACTTAATATGCGGATTAATGATCCATTAAAATCAAGTTGGGTATCTTCCGTTAACGTTATTACCGGTTTACAATTCCACAACCTAGCGTCTTTAATAGTTTGATATTTTAATATTACAAAGCTAGCTGTTTCAAAAAAAGGGTATCATTTGTTTATATGCCTATTATAACAAATTCTGCCTTTTGTAACACAAACAGGTATGGGTCGTTGGTTAAAGATTTCATCGTTAGAAGTAATTTAAAGTGCGATTAATAGGTTAGGAACCATTGGACGCCTACTTTAGATAATCCGTATAGTGATTTGATATAACGTATTAACATGCCTAAAAGGTAGATGATACGGAGTTTTTATAGTAGTTTTAGCAGTACTATCCGTTGCAAATCCGTTGCTAAGTTCCTCTAGGTCTTCGTTATATTACGACTATATGGTGTAAAACTACCTCTCGTTCTACTTAGAAAATTCATTTCCAAAAAGACTATTAAACGCTAGCTGATTTTCTGAATTGTTGGCGATTATATAAGGATTTAGTCTTTGAATTTATCACCGTATGATTAAGCGATTAGGAGTGATTTTTCGTACGGCCGCTCCATAGTTTTGCCTTTTACTACGTAAATAATCTTTGAGTTAAAAATCTTAATATTTAGGTTTTGAATATTAAAATCGGTTTTTAATATGACTTATATAACCCCTTAAATTAGTAGGCGGTTAATTTTATCCTTGTTTCTTTCCTTAAAGGGTTTAACAAAGGTCTTAATAATCTTTTGCGTTTGGAGCTTTATTGATGAGTCTTTATTATTATTTTTCTTTCCCACTTACGAAAATAGTATTATTGATACGGTCTGGTATGGATTCCATCCCTTTAAAGTTCTTTTTTTCTGGGAGGTTATCCGAGCCGACGTCGTTCTATCGGCTTATTAATGATTGGTAAAGGAGGTTCGTGTTATCTCTGTTGCTTGTCTTAAAGAGTTTAAGGGTCTTTATCTTTAGTAGCTCTAATATAGGGCTTAATCTAAGTAGTTCGAAAAGGTATTAGGATATTAGCAATTTTAACAATTACTTTGGAGTTTTCAATACTTAATATCTAGTACAGGCTTTTCCATTTACCCAGCTTTCGTTACACGAGTACTTTACTTTAAAATAGTAAAATAAGCACGTCGATTTTTAAAGTGATTTTTTTGATGTTAAAGGTGTTATTAATCTGGCCGAGTTCCGATTCTCTTCGCAGTTCCTTTACATCTTTGTTGTAGGCCGTAATACGTTTTTAAATACTTTCCGAAAGCCGAGATTTACTCGTCAGTCGTAAGTACGCACCCAAGTCCAGGAGCGTTAGCATTAAGACGTCAGGTTCCACAATATCGTTTATTCATTTTACTTCTATTTATAGGCGTTCCTCCGGATCAGTAAAGTTTTCAATTTTTAGTGTGATGATATTATAAGTTTGACGAAGTAGGTCGTATGCCTTTTTAATCTTTCCAATGCAATAGTAAGCTTTTACAGGTACCTGTTTATATTAGATGCCTATTATCTTGGTATCTTTTTAATATTTCACCACGGAAAAGTATTTATCAGTATTGTAGATAACGACGTTAGGTAAACCTAAGTACGTGTTAATTTATATAATTTTTATTTTTTTATACGTATCTTTTTCCGAAAGAGATTTTGAAAACTTAGACCCGTGAAAATAAGTCTCAGAATTACGACGTCAAAGATAGGGTTGTTATTTAAATAAATCATATATACGAAGATCTCGTAGTTAAAATACTTATCGTTTTCAAGTATCAACTTAAATTTCCGGAGACTATGAATATACGTTTGACAGTGGTAACAAAGTCTTTGAATGGTTTCTAAGGCAAAGTATTTCACATCGTTATACCTTACGAACCTTAGGACTTTATATAGCCTATTAACGGTTAGGTGGTTAAAACGCCTGTGTAGTTGGTGTATCTCTGTCTTCGTTAAGTTTAATACTATTGATTCCGGGTCTTAAAGATAAAATCATAAGTGCCCCTACTGAAAGGTGAATGGAAACCTTTAGCTGTTTTTAACCAGTTTATATGAATTGAAGTCGACGTTAACACCGAGGGTCTTTATATTCATTAAGCAAAGTAGGAATGTGGTAGAGAACTTAAGATATAGAACGTAATCGCTACTATCATAGTTTAAATTACCGTTATCCTTGGTAACTCTAGTTATTCGCCTCGTTTAAAGTTGACTTTAGCCTTGCTAACATTGTAACGGTTAATTTTAATCGCTGTAATGCTTTCCCTCCGTAGTGATACATACTACGAATAGTCTCCTATTAAGTATCTTACTGGCTTTATATCTGGTATAATATATTAAAGCGTATAGTCCGCGTAACGATTACGGATGTTAAAGGTGGGTAGGGGGTTAGGGGCTTAGTTATGATAAAGTGAAGGGTTTTTACCACTCAAATGGTATAAAAAGACGTAATCGGATAGTTATCAGGCCGTACCAAAAGTAATCTCTTCGTATTACTTACTTTTCTTAGGGGTATTAGCGGTGTCAATCGGATTATTGCCTTTAAAATCTACGATTAAGTTTAAGTAATCCTATTTCTAAACAGTAGGGTATTGGGTGTAATACACTTCTTTTCTATTATTATGTTTGGCGGGAGGGGGTGTCGAGTTGACTAATAGTTGGACTTGCTATGAATTTAATATTTCTTATTATTATTATGATTATAGTATTATTAGTTACCAGGTTCGTTTGAAGTTTAACATTATTAGCGCTAACGTAATTGTTACCTTTAGTTTGAATCCGGTGGGCCAAACCTTAGGCGTTATAAGCGCCCGTATTTGCGGTCAATACAATGAACTACCATAAGATCCTTTTTATTTACGTTGAAGAAGTTGTCGACTTAGAAATATATACTAAGCGAAGTTAGTGTACGTGTTATTACGGCGGCAAGCGAGGAGCGTAACTATCTAAATAAGCCTTTATAGGTGGTATATAGGCGTTATATGGCGTATTCGAATTCGCTAACACTCGTAATTACTGCACTTACCTGTTTGCGAAGTATAGCTTCACTAATGTAGACTTTCGCTATTACTTTTTGGTACATTATTAGCTTATTGATCATTTGATTAAGCACGTCTATTAGTGTTTCCATCTCTTTTTTCTTCGTTGTTATTGTAGTTTACCGTGTTGTAGCCCAGTTTCTATAGTATTACAAGAAATATAAGTCGTATTACAAGTAACCCTTTATTCCATCTTAAGTTTCGCGAAAAGTGATAACTCTAGTTAGGAAGGTTAGGTAGTAGTCCTTTATATGCCTTGTAAAGATTTCGAGAAATAGTAAGTGAAAACCAGAAGGAGGAATCTATATCTATTTACAAATGTTTAAAAGGGGTATTATCTTTGGTTTAAAGAGGTTGTAAGACTTTCTGTTATATTTTTTTTTATATTATCCTTAATCTTAACGAAGTTTGTAAGGAGTTTATAATTCATGTTAATCATCCTAACGGGTTTTAAGGGAAGCTTACGATAGTTATTCCAGCCTTAAATGATATTTCCTGGTAGTTTAAGCTTTAGAGATTTCAAGGTATGGTGATAGGGATAATTGCTAGTCGTCTGGACCAAGGTGTAAAGTCTTATGGTAGGACCTAGAGTGGGGCTTTGTGCGTAGGCAAATCTAAAGAGGGAAGGTTTTTAAAGGGCTTAACAATTAAATTGCTAAGGGACGATAGGTACCTGGAGGTTTTGGGAGGCTTGATGATCTTGTTTTATTAACTAGTGTAAAGTGTTAATGCTAATACTTTTAGCCGCGTTAGAGGCCGTTACTTCGTATACCTTACCACCGCTAAAAGCGTATTCCGCGATGTTACGTAAGGGTACTAAACTACCGAATAGGTTAATAGGTTTCTTATCAACAACATATAGAGAGGCTGACTTAGCTAAAAGTAAAATTGGGGTTCCTTAAATCGTATATAAAGGCGTTAAGAGTCCTTAATAGCTTTGCCCTTTTTTTTAAAAAAAAAAAAATCTTTTAGGTATTCTTTAAGTTGGTTTAACTTGAAGAAAACTTCAACTATCCTTTTTGAAGTTTTATCAGTTATGTAAATCTCACGCCTATTGAAATCAGCCTTTAATTTGGTCTTAATGGTGAGGTGCGCTGGATGGTTTTTCATATGTTATGAGGCTAGTGGTTAAAAAATCGCGGAAGTTTTATAAAACGCGAGCGCCGCAGCCGAACTCTTTATTGACGTTAGATTCGAATATATATTAGCTAACTTCATTAGTCAGATAAGGTTTAGTCATGGTTTCATTAACATCCGTGATTTAAAGTTGTTTCTTGTAATTGTTGATGAAGACTGATCCGAGGTTTTTGATTGCTTTTTTTTTCAAACGGGGTTATTAATGGCCTGAAAGTAAGGACTTGCGGTAGCTATCTTAACGTTATGGCTTGTATAGAACATGTAGGACGAGAGACATAGTGTTTTTAACATAAAGTCGTGTGGGAACTTGGCGATTTGGTGGCTTAACGTAAGGTTGCACGACGTGGATTTTTTAGCGCAACTTGACAATTCTTGTTGTTTTCGCTTAAAGTAGCGAACTTGATGATGAAGGTAATGTAAGGAGTAAAAAGAGTAAAGTATAGGCAGAGGTTTGATGTAAAGAGTAAAGTCGAAGATCGTTATTAATAGTAAAGAACGAAGGTTGTTTTTTATAGGCCATGGAGCTTAGTCATTTTTCTTACAATAGTAATACCCGTAGTAATATTAACTGAGCCGTTTGCCAACTTGCCGAACTTTGAAACTTCTAATAGTCAATCTTAACGTCTTTAAGAAAGGTAAATAAAGATTTTTGGTGTTTTTTTATAGTGATACCGTCGTTAACTTCCAGATTACCATTGGAAGACTAACGTAACCAAAAAAGTCTTTTCTGTTTTCCAACCGTTGAAAGACTGGTACAGTACTAATAAAAGCTTATCACAAAAATCTTTTTTTTACTCTAGCAGTCGTTTAACTTAAAGCGTAACTGGAAAGTAGATTTTTCTTCTACTTATCTAATCTATACTTAAGCCAATAAGTAAGCACTAATTAGTGTTGGTAAACCTTAGACGTTACTACGTTATCGAATAGTAGTATTACGTGGTTAGATGGTAGATGTATTATTCTAGGTTTGGCAGACCGCTAGCCGGTCTGCACTGTAATTTGTATGGCCAATTGCTTGGCCCGTACCCTAGAGTGAAGTGAAGCGTACTGTACTCGACTTACACCCAATGCGGTAAGTCCGCACAAAGCAATACACTTGTAGTACGGTCAACTCTACTGTAAGTAAAGTTGACCTACTGCACTGCATGTAATACTATCCAACAACGATAATAATAAGGACTAAAAATGATAACAATGAAACCGTATAGATAGCTGCACGATGGCTTTTACGTATTAACCGTATCATTGTTTTTATATCCTTAGTATCATACTCTCGTAAATGCGGTTCCATAAAAATCGAGGGCGAGATGATAGCAGGCACAATCTCTTGTTACGGGAAGTGATGATCGGGACTAATATAATTATATTCGACGGTCCGTATGATCGCCGGGTAAACAATAGCTTTCGCATAGACCTAATACGAATCGTCGTCGACGATCATCGAGAACACCGTGAATCCTCGTTCTTCCAATCCCCATCCAGCTCCACGTAGTCTAGATGTACATATAGAGTGCTTATTCCAGGCCCAAATAAGGAGTGGATCTTGAAATGTCATGCGGGAACCCACAGGATGCAGCGGCAACCAACAACACCAAGGATGGTTCTGTATCTCCTGTTTTGCTTCATCCCGCAGTGTACGGGGGTATACACGGGGCAGATATGGTCTACGGAGTAGAATCGTCATGCTGGCCAGTGACCACTGACTTCCCTCTTATATTTCGCTTGATCTTGCATGCTGCTGTCCCTATCACCACCATCCCGTTCGCATATGTCAGGTTACAGCATAGAGGTAGCAGCCTCCCAGGTCTATACATCGAAACCGGTGACAAACAAGGAGACAGAGGCATCATAAGAGATTCTAGCGCTGCGCCTCGTAGCCATTCTCATCCTCGGGACCGTCAGAGCGGTCTCTCGCTCACAACCGTAGCGGGCACCACAACAGGGCCCTGATGCTGAGCCAACGGCCCCCCAAGCGTGCATGTCGATGGCTGGAACTTGCCCATTTGGATACAGCTGAGGTACGCGTCCGGGTCCGCCGGACTGCCCACCGTCTGGGTAAGCCGGTGGCTTCCGTCCAGCCCAGAAGTGGTGCTATTGATTGGCAGGTCAGCATCCCATGGTCGCGGACGTAAATAGGTGGATAGTTTCCCCTTCCAAAAAAAAAAAAAAAAAAAAAAAAAGGAAATAAACAAGAAATGGTCGGTTCCGGCCCACGTACTCATCGGCTCCGGTCACCGTCTCGAACAGCTCCACGAGGAAGTTCGTCCCGCTAATGTACGCAGAAGCAGGCAGACGCCACTGGAGGGCGGGGTCCTGGCAGGCGGTCCAGTCGGTGCCGTTGAGGACGCCGACGGGCCACGTGTAGCTGCAAGTGGTGCTGAGCGTGGCGCCGGAGCTGGCCGGGTCGGGGTAGGAGACGGTGATGGTGAGCGTGGTTGCGATGTCGCCGGTCCCGTAGGGCGGGCCCACGGGGAGGTTCTGGGACAGGGCGGTGATCGCGAATTGGGGTGCGCTCTGGCGAGTGGCGAGGGCGGAGCCGGTCGCTGGGCGCGTGCGGGCCAGGCTGGTCAGAGGCAGGAGGGCGAGGCTGAGGAATGGGGTGTGCATCTTGTTGTCGGTGTCTTGATACAATGACGGGAGTCTGGGACTACTTGTTGCGGACCAAGGGGAGTACCTGGAATTTGATATGAATAATTAGGTGGAAGACTGGATAGCAATGTTGAGCTCGTTGAGTTGTTATCCCAGAGGATAGGGAGAAGAAGATATCGCCTGTATATATAGATATATTATCAACACTCTTGTATTTTCGTCAGTAGCTGACCTCTAGTCAGGCAATAAAGTAGCGAACTCCGAATCCGATCACTCCGCCCCATGTGGCAACCCAGTCAGACGGTGATCGTATTCGAGCCTCGTTGTCCCACGATTTGGATTCATCCGATGAGATGAGCTGACATGATAACTCCAAGGTTACTTACCTACATGATCCCATCGATCACGTTGCCCCGATGGACTTCTCAAAGTCTCTGCCCGTTGTAGCATATTTTTGTAAGATGAATTTTGGATAATGCGCGCACATTCCATGTTGGCCCGTCGTTTTCGGTGGCATTATATTGATGTTTGTGGCTTTCTGGAGCAGGCGTTGCTTGCTATCTCAACTGGACCGCGAGTCGCGTGACGCGAACAAGTTCGTCCGTTTGGTCCACCCGCCGTGCATCATGTTTCCCATCATGCTTTCTACCATGGCAGCTAGTTCTAATATTCTTCAAGATTTCAATGTGATTTTATCCATCTTTGTGGGGTTCTATGGCCAGTTACCTGTACACACGTGTCGCTTCATTATCCTCTCTATTTTGTGTGAAAGACGCAAGGTCGGAAGGCCCATGTACCCCTGATGGAATGTGGGCCGGTGTTTATGCCTTGATTCGCACATTGTTTTTTTCTGGCTCGACTCGCACGCCATGTAATAAACATCAACCATTGGTTTGCCCTCCAGCACAATCTATACCACGAGGCCGTTTTGGTAGGAACGGTCTGCTCCCATTTCTCACGATGGCATCACGTGGGTTCTGCAACACCATATCAGCGCCAGAGTCTTCCAAGTTCTTCCAGTAGCAAGTCTAAAGCCGCAAGTGGCGCACACATCGGTTCATCTCACTATCTGCAGCCTGAAGAGCACACAATACGCTCTACATAGCCTGTGCTCCGAATTTGCTTCTATCTTCCAGGGTCTTGACAGCTCGGCCGCCCAGGACAAGAATGCGATTCCTCGATCATCGGCAGCAGTGCCACCGGGCTGACAATGACCACCAGCAACGCTGAACACGCCAACGTCCCATGCTCCATCCCAAGTCCGGCCACGGACCACTCACGCACAAGATGTGAGGGTGTAGCACCGCACCGAAGCTGGGAACAGCACGCCGGAGCAGCCAAAGAGTTGGAAAGCTGGCAACGTTGCATCACGCGTCACCTGACAGCCCGCGATCCCATCTATCTCACACTCGCCACGTGCTGTTGCCACGCACCGATGACTGATTCTGCGCCATCGGTAAGCCGCCGTGTCCGACCGCCGCTTCTCAAAGCAGCGGAAGCCACAGCTGGTGACATGAGGCTGACCGCTGCATCTTGCATCCAATCGGGGAGCGCGGAAGCCACATGGCCGCCTGGAGTCTGGCGACGGCGTACACATCTCTTGTCAGCACTAGAATGACCCGGACAAGATCCGGTGGCAAGTCTAATGTGGCCATCAGAGGCTGTCAGTCGCAAGGAGAAGATATTGTACTATATGCTCATAGGTGGCTTCAGGCCAAGGAGAGATGCCATGCTGTCAACGGCCATGACATAGCCGCCCCATCATCGTGGACGACCATGCCACGACATCATCACGTTATGAGGTTATATATATATATATATATATATAATCAATCATCCGTCATCAAGTAGTAGGCGGCTTGCCTTGGGCGCAGCCCTAGATAGTCTTGCATGGCAGCACAGGCCGCAGGATCATCCAATCAGGGGTTGGGAAGGACGTCGGCTTGACCACATGATATTGCCATGGCGTTGGCTTCGTCTTTGGAAGCAGCCTGGCGACAATGGACCTCTCGACCTTCTGTTCTCTAGCTCCCGTGTCTCGTGAGGCATCGAGACAAAACAGGATACCAAGGTGATGTAACTTCTGCTGATCTCGCAGCCTAGCAGGCCGTCTTCGCCCTCCAGCTCCCGACCGGCGTGACTCAACTGGTTTCTCGTTCGTCGCGATGCTATAGGAGCAACCGACGTTCCATACCGCCGTTCCAGGGACGTTGTCGCATCCATCACGCATCCTCTGCTTCAAGAGCCTCGTCGAACTTCGCCCCCATCATGCCCCATAGCATCGGTGCCTGAGCATCCTCATTCCCGCCTTGGCTAAGCTGTGTTAGCAACTGTAAAACACGGAGGAGAGGAAGCACTTGAAGTCGATGGGACCGAGCATTTCTATAGTCCCGGTAGTTCCGAATGCGTACGTTGCTCGGCTTTGGGGCCGGAAATGGACCTCTCGAGGAAAGCAACTTCATGCTCATCACGGAATTCACGACACGGCAGCCCTGGAGAGCTTTGGCCACGATACACACGAGACGTTTGGAATCACGAGAGCATGCGACAAGACAGTCTGACTACGGCAGATATGCCTGCGGTTGTGACCGTGAGAAACCGAAGAAAAAGGACTGACAACGGGTCGGTTTCCTGCCGTCCCTTTTTTCA
>JASMMZ010000005.1:29696587-29749586 GCA_038502455.1 Anisogramma anomala
TTTTTTTTTTTTCGTTGTTGTTGTTTCCTTTTTGACTTCTTCCCGTTGGAAACACGACGGTATAATTACTTCGCAAATCCCAAGTATCATACGGCGTCCCGGAAAGCCTGCGTCGCCTTGGTGGGAGTCATGGATGGGCTTCGCGAAGCGCCAGCTGTGGCTGTCACAAAGTCTCGATGCCAATTTCTGTATTAGGGCCGGGAGACTACGGAACGCGGGGCGTGGGGTATATGACGTCGGAATTGGATGCAACGGCTATTTCTAACTTGGTAGAACCACGGTGCACTGTTCAAGAGGGGAATTTACTGGCTTCCATATATACACATTCAGGGTAGGTGAACGAGAGCGCGGGCTGTAATGTCTTATGTTTGACTAGATCATGGTGTCTCCATGCATGTTATCGCCAATGGGTTCCAATAGAGGCTCGTTTAGAGGCGGCTGTTGATATACGGCGGACTGAATATCGACACAGCAGCTGCATAGAAGTAGCATGGAATCTGTTGGCAGACGTTTTTTCAAGTCATCCCCTCATACTTCTCCAATATTTATTACCGGGCAACTGTAATTCCGTGGCCTGTAGGAAAATTCGGATAATGCTAGCCTTGATACATCCCAGGTTATAAATATATTTTCACCATCATTTTTTATGAAAAACTGGTTAAGTTTGAAACTTGTTTTATGAATATTACGGGGCTTTTCCTAACTTTTTCTATATTAACAATCGTTTATTAACTTTATATGCATATACGTATAATAGTGAAAATAGTATTTGTAACCTCCGAACGTTGATTATTCTATTATAACTATCTATTATTACTAGTATATTCTTCGTATCGTTACAGGCTGGTACCTGACCTAGTATTTGCCAATGGTCTAGCCCTAGCGGTTATCATGCTCCTACGTCGCTGCCGAGCTACTTTTAAGCATACCCACGCTACACGATCAACCACGTAACCGAGCTACACCTTATCACTAGCTTTATAACAGGTTTTTTATTTTTTTGTTCTTGGTAATTTAATATCACCGAGCAGTGCAATTTTTATAGTCTAACAGTAGCTACTACGAAATGATACTGTGGATACTGGCGGGACAGATCGAAATTCGTGTTCATCGTAAGTTTATAAAAGCCCCCAGGAGTCTATACCAATCCTCTAATCAAAACCTTAGGATGGTTTAACTTTTAGGGACTTGGAGGCGTGTAAATTGTAGCCTTAGTTGGGCAATAAAACGCGACTTTTTTAATTCCCGCCCGGCGTTGGTTTGCGCCAATAATAACACTTTGTAAGCTATTGGAAAAAAACCGACCTCGTAAAGTATAAATGTGAAAAGGTAACTTGTGCAAAGAACGTAATAAAAACGCGTAAAAATTGAGGATACATATCGTAAGATATTATGTAGCTGTTACTAAAGGTTCTTTATATACGCAGTAATCCATACATCACGTCCTCAAAACAAATAAAGAAGGCCCCCTATCAATGCAATTTTTAACATAAAATATTCCCTTATACACTAATAAACTATTACCTAAGCTAGTAAATAACTTGAGGTACCTTTTCTTACCCTTACGTTTCGTATTGAATAATTAGAGTCCTTGTATTGATTAAAGCAATGGTACTATTACATAAAAAACATGTTTTATACATTAAAAGCCGTTTCTCCCAGGTATATATAAAGGAGTCACTGGTTTCAAAAAGGGTTAAAAGTGCCTCAACCGACCTCCCCCCCCCTTTTTTTTTT
Source organism: Anisogramma anomala (assembly GCA_038502455.1). Classification (NCBI taxonomy): domain Eukaryota; kingdom Fungi; phylum Ascomycota; class Sordariomycetes; order Diaporthales; family Gnomoniaceae; genus Anisogramma; species Anisogramma anomala. Next base: position 29,698,325 of record JASMMZ010000005.1, read on the forward strand.
ACTACATCCCCTCCCTCTTTTTAACATATACGACCCCCAACTACCCCGTTTTACCCAATGGGGGGTACAACCTTTTATGGTTTACATACAGTTCTTCCTTATGGGAGCCAACAAAAATATTTATATAGAAATGAGAAAACAATTGTTAAATACATTTATTATATTTGTGCAAGCTACCATGTATTCGTAAACTTTATATAATGGAATTCAATATTAATAAATAATAGTAACTACGCATGAAAACGGGTGTATATTTGTCGACGTTAACGTCGCTCAGATGTTATCAATTTATCCTGCCATCATTATGACGAAAGCGTTTTCTGGATACCTAACCGCTTTACTACAATCTTTCCACGCCACTACTAAGGCGGTAAAGGATAACGCAGTTTAGGACACGCCCGCGGCATTATTAACACGATGGGGTTTCATTACTGGTAGGGCTAAGGTTAAAGATAACGATAACGATAATGATAACAATAGTGAGGATACGTGCTTCATCTCTAACTAGCTTGTTTTTCCTACCTTCATCACCTATCCTACCACTTTTTTTAATTCTGGGCTCGCCATCCCCCCCAATTTTCCTCTAGGTTCTACCACTTTTCATCGATAAAGATGAGCTTATCGGGCGGCGGCCATAAAGGTTTTGGTAGTAAAGGAACTAGGCTGAAGCTATCGTTTAAGACGTTCAGATACTGTTTATAATTCGTGATGAATAAAACACAAAGATTCCTCTGTTTATGGACCTGTTAAGAAACTAAAAAAACGGTATTGTCAAGTTATTTGACTGGTGAGATAGTATGTTTAGGAATGGTTTTAGAGATTCGTAGCCATAGAATAACCGCTAGAGTTAGATCGTTAGCGACTAACAACCTAGGAATTAGCACATAAAATTATCTCTAGTATATCCTAAAAATCTTTTTGACGTCTGGTAAAAGGTAGTAAAAAGCGTCGGCGGATTATTAAAGATATCTTCTCAACATAAATCAATCGTTTGAGAATTTGCATCATACCCGTTTAAAAGCAGGGTAAAACGTTATAGTTATGTATAAAAGGATTTTTTTACCATTGGTGGTTTTGGTATACTATAAAATTTTTAGGGTTACCACACAAAAATGTATTGTGTAAACTGGTAAATGGAGATTTACTATAAATTTTATAGAGAACTTCTTGATAAATGATCGAGTGAATCCTTATAAAGATATCGATAATCAAGGATGAGGCTATTTACTAATTAATAATAGTTTACATTAGTAAATACTAATTCTCTTTTACCATTCAATATTAATAGAAGTAACCTCTCAGTGTTGAACCTCTATACTACTTAATACTAATATATTGGACGAATGAAAACTGGTACAATATAAAAATATCCTTATCTACAGTATATTTCTTATCTTTGGTATTGAGAAATATGAAATCCTAGCTATTATACTAATTATTAGCTGGCCCTATTTCTGAGAGACTGTACTTGTTTTATTTTTAACACACCTTCTTAAAAAGTACTATCAGTGCAAAATAAATTAAAGCAGGGGAAAAACATTGAAAATAAAACGAAGGGTAAAGTGCAAATTGAAAGAAGAGCAATATATAGTTCGAAAGTTGGTATGTATAAAAAGTAAGAGAGCTTGTTTAGTCCGATTTGAATCCATGATCTTGAAAATAGTTCTTTTCAATATCATAAAGTTTACAGCAGTAACTACTCTATCAATTCATGAATGTAATACCATAAGTAACCTGTAACGCAATGATTTGTAGATTATTAATCTGAATTTATGTTACCTAAACTGAGACGTTACATTATTACTTCGTATTTTGACCTGGGCAGTGGTTTTATTAACCCATCGGATAGTTATTCGTTTGTAAAACCACACTTAATTTATATAGTATCACGATACACTTTATTTCTGACAAATTATTTTTTAAATGGAATATATTAAATAGGTTTTGATTTCTTTGAGTTCCTACCTAACTTCATAATTTATTAATTATCTCAATATATAGTATCAGTAATATTAATACGTAGCTTTGTGAACAATTGCCTTATACGAAAGTCGTTCAAGTAACTTTCATCACGGCTATAAATTCAACATCTCCCAAAAGAGGTATAATCTGAATCCACGTTTGAATACTCAGTTAACCGTGCTATTTACTATCTGAACTATGTATTTATAGTTTAAATTTTCAACCGCCGTATCTTCCCTTTCATTGGAATCGCACCAGCCATTGATTTAAAGTGTGTGAGAAATTTTATAATAATTTTTGCTGAAGTTTTTAACGTTTTAATACGGCGTTCAATATATAGTTTTTGTTGTCCATTCATATCCTATGGTTTCTATACTATTGGAACTATTTGAAGTATCTGCAAGCGTAACAGACGGATGAAATATTCTTGTGTAAATATAGCTATAACGTTAGAGTAATCATGAGGAATTAAGTACCAGGACTAGTTTGGTATATTACATAGTTCCAAACAGTATTATTCAACTGATACGTCTTAATTTATAACATACTAGCCTCACATTCAAGGGGAATAAGTACAGTATGGATAAGTAATATAGTTATGATAGGGAAATAGGCCGGATGTCTACTCTTTTCCTCTACCTTCAAGTTCAAAACTCTTTGGATATATATATTTCGAGCTAAAATAATTGAATACATGTTCCTATTCTTTCAAATACGTACTCCCAGGAAGCATTTCACTTATCAAACGACCTTATTCTTAAAATACTTCGCGATATATATTTGAAAGGCTTTAATGGCTTTTGGATTAGTACTAATAATAAAGAAATCGTTACCCAAAGTATGAATCATAAACTGATAACAATTGTTAATTTCAACCGCGTTGTAAAAACTTAATCTTTGAACATTAAAAGTATTTAATATTGCCTGTAATCTTCCTGGATATTGTCTGAAAGCTTCTTTTAGCCTATAAAAATGTATCATGCCAGAAAATATGATTAATTGTATGATGAAAATTTACATTGTTTTTCTTGCAATATTCTAAACATAAGTTATTCATAGTGATATGGATCTCAATAAACACCTATCAATCCAGTTTTCCGTTTTTAAAAGCTCAATTGATATAGATTTAGTTATTATTACAATTATAGGAAGAAATGAGAATGATGAGGATGCTCTACTTGTAAGGATTTTTTATAAGAGCAAAGGTTTTAGTATAATTCATACTATATACATATTTCAATCCTCTTATTATCTCCTAATCTTATATCCTTTCAATTAATCGTCAAAATAAATTTCAATTCTGGTAATCTCTCTTGAGATTAAGGTATAATAGTTGTTATACCTCATGATAACATTAAAGACTTTGAGGGATAATAAGCTTTACATCTCACTGTAAAGGACCTTTCTAAGTGTTCGGCTTTCGGGCCCTTCAATTATTCCTTCATAAACAATTTCTATATCCTATTTGTTGATTTTAAGAATGAATTACACAATATAACTGTCTTTAATAACAGCATCTACGAGCAGACTTGCTAGTAATCAATTCTTTTCTTGTCTCATGGAGTATATTTCATCTTGGCTTAGAGTTGTTCGCAACTGTTAAACTCTCATACGTCATATCAATCGTAATTTCATTTTGTTCATACCTTAAAACTGCCTTATAGCATCCTGTGATTTTTTGAAACCAATGTCAAACTTGAATTTTTAACATTCTTTTTGGTAGAATTCACTAACCAGGTTAAAAAGTAGTCTATAAATATATATTAAGGCTTGATAATATCCGAAAACTACCGTAACAAAGGATTCCTATTTCTCTTATTAAATCAGTCTTCTAACTATACACTTGTCTTATCTATGGTATATAGATTATTACTACATAGCCAAAAGTTAAGTCAAACTGAACGTTTACTTCATAAACTCCTTTTCCTTTAAATTTATCGTGATACCCTAATAAGGCGTGCTGTTTTCGATTGTTGTCTTATTGTTAACTATCGAGCTATATAAAGCAATATTTGGTTAATATGAGTAAAGTTATAGATAATAAAACATACATTCGACAATAGTCTAAGTATATATCTTTTCTAATATCACTCTATAGAAATAATTCCCAAATCAATTTTTATTTAGCTATATATGTTAAAAAACTTCAAGTGTTGGAATAGTGCTACGTGAAGTGAAGTAGGTAAACTTTACTTACAGTAAAGTTGACTATACTGTACGGCAAGTTGAGTTTATTTTTTTTTTGTGGACTTACTGCATTGAGTGAAAGTAGAGCACAGAACGCAGCACTTGACTCTAGGGCACAAGCCAATCAATTGGCCATACAAATCACGGTGCAGACCGGCTAGCGGGTTGCAAAACCTAGAGCAATACATCCACCACTTGACTAATGTAATACTACTGTTACTTCGACTAAGATTCAAATCGACAACTTTGCAACAATTTAAGACCCTACGAACATTGAAAAGTCAATAATATATTTAATATATTGAATGATTTAGTTTAGTATACAAACAAGGTCTGTTAATACCTTTTCAAAAATAGCGAAAACTATATTATACAACATAAACCTATAAATATCGTTATTATCCATTGGGTCATGGGTGACCTCTCTTAAATAAGAAATTCTTTCATAGAAGTTACGAAAATTCTAAATAGGCGTTACTCTATCCAACATACATATTAAAAGCTTGATCGCTATCGATTACTTTTGGAAATATTAAAAGGAACGTAAAAACGGTCCAAACGTCTATTATTTTAGTACTTCTTAAGACTCATTAAAAATTGAATTAATTCATTTATTGGATTTAGGTTAATCTAACCAAATCTAATATGTTGAGATAAAATATCGCATAATTTTCAAGGAATTTCGGTGGTAAAATGGTAGTGAAACTATTACGTGGATTTTGTGATAATACAGCTTTTATTAATCTTAACGAAAATTTAATTCTTCATTATGTTCACTAAATACAAGTTACTAGCCCTCTGACCAAATTTTCAACTTTTAAAAAACTTATGAGATTTATAACAAACTTGAGTAAACAAAAACCATTCTAATATATTAAATCATTATAACCTTGATCAAAATCATGTAATACCTATACTATTTGTAATACTATAGGTTGAACCATAAGTATCTTTCTTAGTCATCTGGGGTAATTTTTGTTTGGTATTTCGACTGCAAAAACCATTGCTTATCATTTCAGTTATGACAAGGTAGGTCTGAAATAAAGTTTATTATGTCCAGAAACTAGAATTCATCCATTTACAAACAATATAAGAATATAAAATAAGAAAGGAAATGAATTAAACTCAAAGTTAAGTTACAATGGTTTGAAAATAAAAACATCTTATATATTGCGGCGTTACTCACTTTTAGTATGGTCTCTAATCGGTTATTTTGGCGGACTCACGATCAAAGTGAATACTTTAACGTGTAAATTAGGTAATTTGACTTTGACAGTAGATTCTTCGATATTGAAAGTAAATACCTTAAAAGGGGAATACTTATATAACATACGGCTAGTAATTTACCAAATACTGATTTAACAATATTGTTCACGAAGTTCTGCACATTAAACTGGTTAAATTTCATATTTTACTATGTAGATTGTATTCCTATAAAATAATAATTCTATTTGAAGAGAAAGTTAACCTTGCTGTTGTTAACTGAAACAATATCCGTTTTTTTCCCCTATGAACTATAAATTTAAAATGATTTTTTAAAAATTAGAAATTTAGATGAAGTACCTAAAAGGCCTTTGTGATATAACCCTTATATTAACCCACAAGGCATTTTGTTCTGAACTGACTGATTCGTTAGTCTCTGTTAAATGGTTATTTCTTTAGAAATTTCTTAAAGGATGGAATTCTCTATTCAGATTTTAATACGATTTGCATTTTGAAGGTATAATTACGATTCACCAAGTATTAAGAGAATTGATATCCTCAATCCAACTCGCATCCAAACTGTTCAAATTGAAAATCAGAGCTTAGAATAGGTTAAAATATGAAAGTAATAATTAATATCCTTAATTTGACAACCTTAGTAGATGATATTTCTTTCTATATTTTCAAAGGTTGCCAAAAAGAGAGACAAGTTATAATAGTGTAATAAGAGAAAGAAACAGATTTATTGAAAACAGTTTTTAATAATTAATCCATCCAATACATTAACATACGCCAATCAACATCAAAAGAGCTTTGCACCGGTATTCAATACTAATAATAATGGTTCAAAAGTAAAGGATAATGAAAACAGAAATTATCCTTCAAGTTTTAAGCCATTGACGTATAAATTTTAACGGTCCTTTCGGACTGTAATAGATAAATATAAAATATAATTATAATCTTAGTAGATATTTCTATATACATCTATATCTAGTATACATAGGCCAAGTAGTAGTGCACTATATTGTAAAGTGCACTTCTACAGAGTCAAGAATAACGTGTCACGCTGCAGGCTGCATTCCTGCAAGGTTCAAAATACATTATGTGTGGAGTGGTCTGGATAGGTATTTAAGAGTGCATAACAACAGGGCTATTTCCCGAATAAGAGGTTCATAATATCTCATCCGTAGCGTACACTCTCTAAATACCTCTTTCAAGCTTATTATTTGTTTTTTACTACAATATTAATATTTATCATTACATTTTTTTACATTCACATGAATAAAAGACCTTACTAATATTGTTTAGTAGCCGAATAGGTCTACTATAGGTAGCTAATGAAAAAAAAGAGACAAATTAAAGTTAAATACATATATAGAGATGTTATAGCGGTCCCAATTGTTTATACTTTACTATTAAACCTTATAAAAACTATAAGAATGTATGAAACTACGCGCGAACTCCATCAAACCCGAAGCTTAATGTGACTATAAAATCCGGAGTAACCTCAAAAATAACTTTTTTAATACGATGTGATTGACCAATTAGTACTTCATTTACTAAAAAAACCCTATTATATTAATATTTAACTTGTTTTAACCTTTTAGACGCACTCGGGTACTTGTTAAAAAGGGTTCTATTACGTAGCAGACCCTTTAAGTCAAAATAATTCTGCTTCAGAACCCTTCCTTAAGACCTACTCGATTGAAAAATAGTATTTAAACCGATTACTAAACCTAAAAACCGCTATGAATATAACATCTACATCGCCTACTAAATTAAAAAGCGGCCACAACTACAACACTCAGACCGCTCGTAACTATTAGAAGAGGCTATAACATATTAACGTGTACCGCTAACCAAATACAAACTAAGACCCATACATCGGTTTATATTATATACCTCCCTACAACTAAATTTACCTTTCCAATTTTACTCTATTCAACTTTTTACGTTAGCCCTATATTTTAGGTTTAATATTTATGAAAGTTAAGTTTCCTTAGCTTTTTACTTAATATAACATTCGAGAATACTGATGAAATTAATTCAAAACGACTTACTAACCTATGGTTACACTTTATTTACGTGTTATTTATATTTCATTTATATTACAAAACGGTATTTACTTTGTTTCAACCGCTTTTTTTATCGTATTCTCTTCATGATTTCTATTTAAAACATATAATTCCACAAACTCTAAAATATACACGAAACTTAATTTAACCACGGAGAAAAACCACTAATTTATATCGTTTTAAGTACTGTAGGTATACACAGTTTGCTTATACTGAGTGTACTATAAGTGTACTAATAATGGATATGGTGAAAGTTAAAGAATATATGTAATACCTCTTTATATATTCGTCCTTTCACAGCAGCATTTGGAAATGTTTCATCCTCACCTTATGGGATAACAAAATCGAGGTATTAGTAGAGGATTCAAACCTTTATATGGAAAATACGTATGTTATTAAACAGATTTTCAACTACTGTAACGGTGAAATTAAAGGAAGCGCCTGATTCAACGATTTTAAAGTGTATTTTACGAATTGGATACCAGATATGTAACGTATAATCGATAATACGATTTGAGAAATATAAGGAAAACAATTAAAACAAAAAGGTTTTAATACAACCGGTAACGATAATAGCTAAATTACAAAAAACCGATTATCAATGGCTTAGCTAATAAAAATGCCGAAGTAAATAGACGATAAAGTGATGAAAAGGAATTTTATAAAAAGATATTGGTTAAAAAACGACAGGAACGCCTACTTAATATAACGGACCGTGAATGAAAAAAGATTTTAAAAATAGCGAAAAGACGTTTAGTAAGGCCCAACATCCGCCGCGAATTGGAGAGGAAGTTAGAGGAATTGATGGAAGAAGAGGAAACACCGTAACAATCATTTACAACAAAGGTTAAATATAAACTTTCCGCGAAACGTAATTTTGAATAAAGATCAAAATAAAACTACTCCACGAATACCGTTATTAACTAGCTTAGCTACGCAAAAAGAGGCCCAAATAAAGAAAACGCCTCGTTCTCAAAATCATAAGCGAGGTAAAATATTAATATGTACCTTATAAACTAATCCCTATTAACTACAACTCTTACCGCGACTTTTCGCTATATCGCTTTCCCATTTATAAAAACGAACTTATGAAGCTTATGAACTTTGCAAAACTGTGGGATAAGGAAAATAATTACAGCGGTAAACTATATAATATACTCGATAATGAAATACGTGTTATACTTAACACGTATGAAAGATTGAATATCGCATCGTTTTAGTTTTACGTTTTTTTATCCGGTATATTATTCAGGTAATTTAAAGTGTAGTATATGTACTACTTCACGTGGGTAAATTTATTGGTAAAATGCTGTAACCACCTAAAATCTCATTTCTATATTAAAATCAACCGCGAACTTTACGATGAGGACTATATTAATACGACATGTGAATCAGTGAAAAATCAATAAGGAAACAATCAATACAAGAACACTGATAAAATCTTATAGGAGGTATTTATTACCCTGTTAGCTTAATTCCTAAAATTCCAGGTAACCTTCAAACTAGAATACAATAGGAACAAATTATTAATTTAAATAGTAATAGAAACATATCGCAAAAACCCTAATTTCGACTTTTTACAATTTATAACAGGAAATTATTGAAAAGCCCTGTATTTAAGCTTTTGAATATAGTCAAAACCTTTTCAACACCCGTAGGCAAGCCTTATATTAGTATTTACAGCAGATGAAACGAATTGTGAAGGCTGAATCACTAAAGTAGACCTTGTCAAAACAATTTACTACGTTTTCAATCGAAGATTAAAGTTATACATAAAGCCAAATAAAATCCCTAAATACAGTTATCAAAAAGGAAGAAATTAGGGAGAAACCCTTGAAAATAAAGAACAAGGTAACTATATCGAAAAAGATCCTACAGCTAGGAACAACACATACTACAACTATAGTAATACTTACGAAAAAGTATATGAAGCCGCCTAAGTTTGTAAAAGCTTTATATAGTATACGGAAAAATAGGCTGCTGGTTTATTAACCATTCCTCTTACGAGTAAATTCGAATTAAACGATAGTTTTAAGTTGATTATATATTGAAAAAAATAGACAAAAGCCAATTTTGCAGTATACGTAACCGAGTGTCAAAGCGTGGATAATCTAATAAACGACCACCTACATGAATATGCCTTTATAAAAGACTAGTCTGAAAGTCGTAATATTTATTCAATAACCTAAAACGACGAAACCGCTCAACCTATTTTTATATGCTTACAAAACGCCTGCTTTTCATATATTTCAATGTTCGATTATATAAACGAAATGTTTAACATCTATATAAATTTACAATTCATATTTTTAAACAGATACAGTAATTGGTTCCATTTAATTATACCTAATATTCATATTACAGAATTTTTATTAGCCGGATAACGACAATTAAATGAATTCGTAACGATGTTTCCAAAGTTTGGATTAAACCGAATAGGAAAATACTGAAATAACCTATTTATTACAGGTAAAACGTCGTGATTTAGTACGGTAATGGTAAATACGCGATTTGAACTGGTTAAAGTTGGCATAATGAACTTAAAAATAAAATTTCTACTTTTATTAGTTAATATAAACAAGCTCGGAGTTAAGGTCCAGAATAGGACTAACTAGCTTGTCTGCGCCTCGAATAGTATATCCGTACCACTTTACCTTAAATTCAGCTATTTGTGATTTCTCCCCAAAACACGTATAATCAAATTAATTCAATTAACGTAGCTGAAATTACAGATATTATACCATCGATTAGGATGTCCGGTTACAAAACACCGTTTATATATATTCATGTTGTAAGTTATACGAATATAGTAAATGAAGTATTTAAAGCTATTCAAAGGTTTTTTTATCCATAAAAATTACATTAATCAATTCTATGACGATTTAAGTTTCGCTTTTAAAAAGAAATAAATTTTAACTTGGAGTTAATTATCAAAATTATATATTTAAACAGCTAACCGGTACCTTAAGGAATTAACAAAATAATATTATTTTAGGTCGCTAACTTTAAACGAAGCGTTTCCGCTACAAATTGTTTAGACGCTTTCGTTAACTGTTGGTCAACCGTTTCTTCAATACCTCTGAACTGTATTACCTGCGACGTTAGTATAGCCTTTGAATCCACCAAGTATCGTATGAAGGTTGGCATTACTAGCAACGAATACAAATGAATATTAGTAAAAGTACCATAAGGTATTAACAAATGTAAACGGTATTATTAACCCCTTAAAAACCATATACGGTATTATTTCAAAATTTGAAAAATATTAGTTCTTATTAATTAATTTTTCAAATAGCGGTTAACGCGGTTAATAATACTTTCAGCCTGAATAGACCTATAAATACCTTCCTTATTTTTAGTACTTATCTAAGGATTTATAAAAACTTTATAACATTGCTAACCACGGTATAAAAGTCAAATTCTGTAAGGAAAATTAAAGTAACATTACGTTTCTCACGGGCTAGAAACAACGTTTTCAAAGCGTTGACCATAAAGAATAACCCACATAAAATAGGTATCCTAAACCTACTATTGCAATCTAAGGTCATAATATGAAAAAATGAAGAAAATAGACTAACCCTTACAATATTAATGGTTTAAAGACTATAATATGCTCGTTAACTTACCAAAAGATACGAGATTGTTTCGCAAAATGATGATACGACAGTATAAAAAAATGATTGACAAAAGCAGTCCAAAATCGTAGTCTTACTAAAACCACCGACGGGGAACCCCTTAGAACAACGATCTCAAACCGCTCCCAATTCCAGCCTATACCCCGAATTATATTTCCAGCCCGCTTTTACAACACGAAAACGACCCGTTTATTCCAACCCTACCAATACCTCACCGCCGATGCCTCTTTTTTAACTTAACAACTTAAAAACTTTTGGGAACCATTGACGAGAGCTGTTTTATTACTTAAAAGGAGATAAAAAGTCTGAAACTTAGACTAAAACTCTGCCAAGGCAGCATTATTACTACTTCAAGTATCCTGTTTAAATAATTAACCCAAATGAAAAATCTTTTCCTGAATAGATTAAGGGGTATCTCGCTTAAAACAATTTAACCTGATGATTTAAGGCGTCTACAGGATTTTTCCTACTCGCCACGTATATACAATTAAAGATAAAATATGACAAATATATGAAAAGACACGCTTGATTATAAAAATATATAACGACGATGACAAAAAAAAAAAAAAACTTGATAATCTACTTTACAACGGGTTAACTACCATTTAATCTTTTTATTCATAACCTTTTTTTATGTTTTTTACCATTTATATATTATATTTAGTATTGTTATACTTGCGTATGACTAGTTCAAAGAGTAGCTTCAAAGACGTATATACGTTGATTTTCTTACAGACTTGAAAAAACACCACTTACTTAAAACGATTTACCGTATTATAAAAACTCATGACGACTTGGTTGAACTGGTATTTAATAACACAATACTTACCCAAGGTATTATGAAAACCGGCTCAAAATAACTAATTTAACATTCGACCTGTGTCTATTCATATTATTCACCTGTTTTTCCGCTTTTATATTAATGGTTATATAAACAGATGACATACTAACATTGTCTCAAGCGTCTTATTCCGTAATTAAAGAGAGGAAACTTTAAAAAGAAGATTTTAAGGTAAAACCTTAGAGGTACCTAACGGAAGACCACATAATCGACTTTAATAACGTTACTATCACTTTATAAAACGTCGTTTTACGCCTTATATAGCCTTATATAAAGAAGTCGATCGAATAAAGTCTCTCTTATCGTCTCAAATAACGTAAAACGTGCCGACGAATACAAATTCCAACGCGTATATAGCGTTTGCGTTACTTTAGTAGCTTAAACAAAAGCGGTATTTAATCTTTCGGTTGCCGTGCAATAACGAACTTGCCTGTTAAACTATAGATATAAAATATTGAACAAAAGTTTTTTATGACGAATATAAAATTTAAAGGGTGGTTTAGAGTTTATACCTCTAAAAAAAAAAGCATTACGAAGCTATTTATTTTTACTAACGGTTCCTTAGCTAAAAATAATAATTATCATTCGTAAATCAGCTTTATATTGGTTTTCGATAATAAAACGCCGGCTTGAAATCATTTGACGATGTGTAAAAACATTATTCATTAAAGTTTTACCAAATTAAAATGGGTGACTAAAATTCTTTTTGCTTTGGAAATTTAGAGTATAGTTAAAGGGTTCGATTCAGATATCACTATAATAATAACGACCCGAATAATTATTTCCGAATTGAATTTACGCCTTAACTCTCTCTTGATATATACTAGCTCTTCCTCGCGCTATAAATATATGGTTGAATCAGGTATTATATACGAAAAACCTTTGATGATCCATATTTTAGCCTTACATCAATCGTATAAACGTCGGGAAATCAAGGCAACGCGTTAAATCGATGGTAAATCCAATTTGGCGGGCGTAATAACTAAGGCTATATAGAACAAAGGGTTAAAAACACTTATATTGATTAATAAATTATTAGTTGTTTTTATGAAAAATATTTTACTACTTCAATAGAGTTGAGTCATAATGTTTTTGGTAACTTTTAGTCCGTCCGAATTATATTATTTGCGTTGATTCCGTATTTCTGCCACGGTAAACAACTTTCATATATAGCGGGTTCACGAATTCACTTATATTTTGTAAACTATTTCGAGTCGTTCTTAATATACTATTGCACTTTGTTATTGAATCTTTGGTCCTACTGTATTATTTTACTATTTTAACTTTTTTATTTAATTTTATAATATCGTATATCTTTTACCATTTTATCCCTTGTTATTTCGTGTTCTTCAAGTTACATTTATCATTTATAAAAATTATTTCACTGAAAAATAATAATATTACTATGTGGAGTATTATACTGTAGCTGGGCTTATCTGCCCGGCTATAAATGGTCGTTATTTACCACTGAAAGGAAAGGAAAAAAGCGTCGTCGTCGCATCCCTACTATCCTCTTTGTTGGAATTCCCCTTTATGCTATCGCCACCGTTATCACTGCTATCGACGTCTTTACTGGCGTTAGCGAGGAGTTAGCCCTACGACTTAGGCCGCATACCCTTAGGCAAAGGCACGAGGTGATCTTTGCCCTCCTTAGGACGACGCGAAATAACGTTGTCGAACTCGCCTACGTAGTATGTTCACAAACCATGCCTTTAAGCGGCGATAACTGCTATTAACTTTTTGGTTCCCCAGTTAATGCATATTACTAATTAATATCGGATTATTCCAATTATTTACGACCGCAATTATCTTGCGAAGAGTACGGAATATTGGTTTTTTTGAATAGGGACTATAAAAATCAGTTTTTACTATCAAACCGGCGGACGCGTAATACGACTTTAGCTTACGGCCCTCAAATTAACAAAATAGGAGCGTATCCGTTACCAATCTGTTTAAAACGGTAATAATCGGCCGAATGACGCCCGTTTTCATAATAAACGTTAATAAACTTTCTCGTAGCTGAAGACACAATATACGGCACGTAGGGTATATTTATTAACGAGACAGGACTATGGACCTGGGTATGTTACTTTAACGTTTTACGCGTTAAAATGGCCCCACAGCGCATCTTGACGATACGAAACTCGAGGCTACAGTGTAGATCCACCTCGTATTCCTTATTTATAAGAATATTAGAAGCATATAAACGGGTAGATTTAATAAATACAAATTGCGAAGGAGTTTCGTAAAGTTATGTTTACAGCGTCAAAGAGCTCCCGCAGTTAAGGGGGTTTTTACCCACGAGGCAAATGTAAAGTTTTAAAAAGGAAAGGGGGGGAAGCGGCGGCGGCGGGAGACAGCGAGGTATATGGGGAGGCGGTAGCGATAGAGGTTAGCGAAGTCGAGGCAGCAGCGACGGGGGTTAACTAGGCTGGGGAGGAGGTGGTTATAAAGGCAATTGTAAGCGACGAGAGTAAGATGTTGGTATTAATGGTGGTGGTGATATTGATGACAACTACAACAGCGGCGGTAGTAATAGTATAATGGTGTTCGCGCTTTAAACGACGCTTTATATACTTGTTTATATGGGGTATTTATTTAAAGGAAAGGTTATTATATAGGTATTGGTTAAGTAACCCACCAATTAAATTGGTTTGAATCACTTAATTGAAAAAATGATAAGTTAAATTGTAATGTGGATTTATATTGACCATAGGTATCCGGTTTAAAAATGGGAAAGAAAAAAGTTTTACCTTAACCGATAACGATATATCTTTTTATTATAACCCCAAAACCAGTAACGTCGTAATTACCCCTACGTCATTACCCCTATATCGTTTAAATTATTATACTCTTATCGGAATTGATGAAAACTATTATTAACTACTATATATCTACCTATTAATTATAATAACGAGGTTTTCATTAAGATTAACACCGCGGCTAAAAATTACTAGTTTAAACCTTTATATTATATATCGTATCTATACCGTTATTCTAAAAGCTATTAATTAGAACCTTTAAATTTGTACTATAACTAAACTATTATTGAAAAAGCTACTAATCCTAATATTCATAACTTATACCTTAATTACAATATTATTATAGGATTACGTATCTAAACTGGACTAATTATAACAATATTATCGCTATTACGCTATGGGTAAGGAATATTAGGAAAAAAACAAAGATTACCTGTGTTGATACTACTATATATATCTACTGTCGGTAAGGTCTAAAGCCTCGATATTCACGTGAATCAAGATCTTTGAAGAGTAATCAGAATTATTGGTAATGTATCATAAAAGATGTTAATCCTTCAAAGGAGCATATGAAGGAGCACGCCACAGATGAGGGTTTATAAGTCTTTACTCGTAACGTACTACTTTAGACCGCTCCACCTATTGCCGTTCGGTAGGTTATAGCTATTCCAAACCTATCCATGCATTGCCGTTCGGTTTGGAATACCCATTCCAGACCGATCCATATATAGAGCACTTTACGTCTTACAAAAGTGCAGCCTATAGTGTGACACGTTATCGTGTACTCTGTAGGAGTGTACCCTATAATATAGTATACTGTTACTTACCTTATATATACTATGTATAAGGGTATATAGTAATATTTATATAGGTAATATTTTGTCCCCTTCTTTGATACTCAAAACCTACTGCCTAGTAGTAGAAATGTGATTGTGATTATGAAGGGTAAAATGAAAAAAATTTATAGTAATAGTGTTATCACTATATTAATTGTAAAATATCTAAATTAGCAAGTTTTCGTAGTTATAACATTCTTACCGTATTGATTATAAAAGGTTTAAATTATTAGATTCGGCTGGAGTTAGTGAAATTTAGCCGTGGTAGTATTTTAAATGCATTTGAAATTAGAAAAGCCTAGTTGAGGTAGTGTTTGAAATTTGGGTTTAATTAGTATGGTTAAATGAAAGCGATATAGTTGGTAGTGACTTCTTTCAAGGTTTGTAACAGGGGTGATTATATATGAGTAATTACGAATTAAGTTAATATAAAAAATTCATCGCCTATAGTTAAAATAAAACCTTTTTTTAAAGGTCCGTAATTTAAGTAGATACAAGTCCCTTTTTTAATTTAACCTTTATTATTATTGAATCCACCAAGCCGTATCTCTACTCACCTTTATTTCCTTTCATTAAAATAAGCAGTTTTAATCGGTAGGTTACTTAACCAATACCTATTATTAACTTTTCCTTTGTCTAAATAACGCGTAATAACCAAACTACACAGCGCCATTTAACGCGCGAGCGGCGGCGCGCCGCCACCGCCACGACAGTTTCTGCTGCTACCGCCTTTACCACTATCACCAATAACAGCATCCCGCCTTTGTTGGAAGTTATCTCTTCTATCGCCACTACGCCGCCCGCCCCCGCCACCACGCTCATCGCCACGTCACTAAGACCCGTCGCTGCCGCCGTTACGCCGCCCAACTCTATCACCGCCTTCGCCTCGCCTCTCCCTGTCGTTACCGCCGCGACCACCTCCTCCCCCTTTTTTAACATCTAAGGGGAAGAGCGGAGGTCTCTTAAGGTTATAAACCTTACCCTTTCCCTATGGGTAAAAACTCTATTACATATAAGGTCCCTTTTACGCCACGAATATAGCTTAACGTAGTTAAATTAAAGTTTGCATTCTCCAAACTCACGCTATCATATACTTTTAACTTTATTTTTTATTTTTTGAATAAAAAATACAAAGTAAACTTACTTTACTGTTTCGAGCTTCGTAGCGTTAGAGTACGTCGCGAAGATTTTTTAACGTGTAAGACGTTAAAACAATATACCCGGGTTCGCAACCCCGGGCTGTTAATCAATACACTTTACGTATTATATATCGCGTCCGCGGCCACGGATTAGTTCGTTAACGATTACTACGAAAGTAAAGGTCGTTTAACCCGTTACCATCATTATAAACAAACCGGTAATTTGTATGCTCTTATTCTAGTAGTTTTATGGCCGTAAGCCGAAGCCGTATTACTCGTCCGCCAGTGGTTTGGTAAAATTTCAAAGAAACATTGAAATTTTCTACTACTAAAAATAAACTGCTTAGAACGATACAAAAATATTGACTACCGGGTATAATTAAAATAATCTGATATTAATTAGTAATGTGAACTTACCAGCGGATTAGGAAAACTGTAGTGACTGTCGTCGCTTAAAAGCGGTGTTTATATCTATACTACGTAGATAAATTTCACGGTGTTAGGGTACTCTACCATAAGAATGATAATCTCTTCCTTACGTCTTGACATAACAATATAACCAACAAGGTATAAGCGTACGCTATCATAAGAAGGATAATCTCATCCTTACCTCTTTACCTAAAAATATAACTAACAAAGTATAAGGCTATATCCTTGTTAAGGTTTATAACGTCGATAATGGTAATAGAGGTAACATTAATATAAAGAGAGAAAGCTACAAGGAAAATAGTAAGGACGCGACAACTTTACACTTTGCCATTAATGGTAGATAAATACCATTTCGCTTAAGCCGGCGTGCCTGGTTATGATGCAATACGTGATATAATAATATTGTAACTTTTTATAAAAAAATATCTTTAACGTAGAAATAGTAATATAAAGTATAAAAAATGAAAAAAAAAATGTGTCGAATTCGATACGATATCATAAATGTATATAATGATGAAAATCAGTTTCAGCGCGAACAATAAAATTTAATAAAAAAGACACAAATGGGAAATCTGTTGGGTTAAGGCCTGTAAAAGAAGAAATGTTAAAATCTTGAAAACAGTGTAGAATAATAGGGTTAAATAAAAGTAAAGTCAGCGATTATCGTGAATAACTAGGTTAAATAAAAACAAAATTATAAATTGGCGTAAAGAGTATAATACAGGCCAATTTCAATTGGGGTAAAGGTAATATAATAACATATAAAATTTGTATAACCTTTTTAGCGTAGCCTTGGTTATTTTATCCGTTAGGTTGGATTTTCCGTCGATTTACCTCGTTTCCTTGATTTTACGGCGTTTATATAACTCTCGTAAAGTTATAATATCAATTATTAAACATTTTTCATTTATAGTAACTAATCTGACTAGGCACTTATAAAGCGAAAAGGAGTTAGTATATATAATAATAGGGATGAGGCGTAAATTAAGGTTAAAAATAATTATCGGAAACATTATCTTTATATTAATACCCGAATCGAAACTTTTAACCATGTTATATATCTCGGAAACCAGGATACTTTACGTAATCTATTCATATTTTGTAAATCTTGAATAAAACATATTTTCTTGAAACGTCAAGCTGTTTTGTGCCAGTGTCTCGTTACCAAAAATTATGACGAAACCGATTTATCAGTTATAATCGTAATTATTACGAAGAAGCCGTTATAGAAAATAAATAAATTTATAATACGTATATTTAGTAACGCGAATTATAAGCAGCGTTTTGGATTGTGTATTCGATTAGAAAAACGTTTGTTAAACCTTTTAAGTATATTGTCTGTTGAGTTGGTTTAATATTAGGCGGAGGTAAAAAAGTTAAATTCTACCTTTAATTATGTTATCAAAGCAACTTAAGCGTTACATATACTTTGACACTTGTATTTAATGGCTAGTTTTACGTTATTTAAAACGATGGGAGTAACTTTTTCTAGCTTCCCTTTTAACTTGAAGCTTAAAGTATTATTCCTGAAAGTAATGGTAATGTTATTAAAATTGATTACGTAGTTTTCTGTTAAATACGTTTAAGGTTACGTTTTTAGGTCGTCTTTTGAGAGTTTCCCCTGTGGAAAACGGAAAGCAAGATATTATATAAAGTTAATATATTGTTCGTTTACATACCTGTTAGTATAAAGCCCTTGAACTGGGTTGATGATACTAATAGATACTGGTCTAAAGTAAAGTTGGTTATTTTGAACCATTCGTTATTTAGCCTTTAATAGGTGTCATACCAATGGATATCAGCTTTTGATAAGCCGTAAAGTAGTTTTAAAATACGTATGATCGTTTTAGACAGGAGATACTACTCAAATTATTTAGGTATATCGGCATAAATTCGTCGTTTAAACCACTCTTTAAATCAGGCATATACTTGTATTATGCTATAAAGTTCTATATTTAGATTATATAATACGTTAATGGAGCCCGCGAGTATAGAATTCAGGAGATATTTAACTCGTTGTAACGTAAGTAATTAAGTTGTAATATCCTTTTTACTTTTACCATTATATCTTTTAACAACTAAGCGGGTCTTTTTATAATGTTTTCTGGTTTCATCCTTGATTTAGTAAACGTAATAGGTTGGAAAGATCGTATTGGCGTCGTAAATAGCTTGATTACAACGTTCAAAACAAAATACGCCTTAATTGTTAGGGCTGAGATTTCCGTTTAGGTAAACTATATGAATAAGGCACCTGGAGTAGTGATAATGCCTTCGCGGCGAAGTTTCAGGCTAAACTCGTAGTTTTCCATTTTATTTTACATAATAAACGAGTACGTAACAAATTTCTCAAGACGTTTGTTGGTTTTCGACCAGAAGGAGCGCCTTCGGCGACGAGGATTTAACGTGGTTAATACAAATAGATCGTTTAAATTTAAAGTATTCGGGTTGAATTCGCGTTTCATTAGTAAGGCTAATGTTAGGTTCGGCTTCAATTCGTCGTTTTAGGTAACGTTTTGTAGGCGGTTTTATTGATTTACGGTTTCGGAACGTCTTTTTTTACCTTTCTCTTTTATTCGCGTAACATTATCTAATGAAACGAATTCGTTCCGTTTGTTAAGTTAAAAAACACATCGTAATCTCTAAACCCGTTAATTCTTTAAAGGCCAATTAATCCTTCCTTCTTTTTCTAAACCAAAATTTTAAATTGTAATAGTATATTTCAAACGCCAGTCTCACGTAGGCTATTCCTTATAGCCAACGTTTTCTATATATCTTTTTTTACTCGTAATAAACGTAATGGACTTATACCTTTGGCTATAGTATTAACATTTTATATTGTGGATAGTAATGAGGTAAAGTTTGTGTAGATTTTCGGGTAGGTACTAAAGATAAGGAGCGTAAGGATAAGCGTACTTCGTCTAAACGTGTTACTAACGGCGTTAATCACTATTTAAAGGATAAATTCTTTAAACCTACTACCCTTTAGTTAATTATATATTACCGTATAAACTTTGTTCAATAGTCCGTAATAGCGGTTTTATTTTCCAATATTATATCAAGATTTTACTAAAATTTATTTAAATTCGTTTCCGTTTATCCGAGACTTTATACGTTCTTCGGTAGAATTAAATACCGTGTCGGAATCGTACGTAATCCAGGTTAAAGGCCCAAGGAAAACGTTTGATTATTGATTCATTGAAGTATTGAAACAATTTGTAACGAAAACGGTTCGTGTAAATTTAACGCCTTAAATTAATATTGTCGTATAGACAACGTAAAGAACCATTTGGTTATTGAAATATATATTATTAACAATTACTTAGTAATTAAAGTTTATCTTGTTTAAAAGTTAAACTTTAATCTTCTTAAGGCTTATGAGTAAAGCTGGTATTCGTGGTAAAAGTTTTCGATAATTTTAAGTACGGTTTCCCCTTCGTTTATAAATCCTATAACGTGGGGTAAACGCAATAAACGTTTTATAATTTAGTATTCGAATCGTTGGTGTAAAGTTTATAATTCAAGCTAAATTGAACAAGTAACAGTAATTCTACGTCTTTCAGAGAAAAACTACAGGTAGTCGAATTTAAGTCGAAACGGTACAAATACGTTATTTAAAACACTAATGAGTTAGTTAGTTGTATTTAGGAACTTAATTACAAGTTTATTTATTTTAATAAGTAAAAGTAAAAACAATATTTTTAATTTTATTACGTAAATTTCAACCTTTTCACAACGTGTATTTACAACGACCGTTTCGAGAGACGACGTTTGGCTATTATTAAATAAAATCTTTCGGTGTTTTTCTATTAGGATTAGCCGAAACTTTGGAAACTTTGCTGTAAACTCGTTAAATTACCTGTTTTTAGCCGTCGAAATTTCGGCTGCGCTTGTACTAAATATAATACCTCGAGACCTTTTTACGTATCTGTTAGAAAACGTTAATTATAACGTTATATATGTGTTAAACACTTGGTTTACGCAACCCAGAACTTTAATATATATAAAAAAGGCGTCTTATAAATTGACGAAAATATATTGGGTATCATCATCGTTGTAGGCTGGTTAATCGATTTTATTATACTTAAGGACGTTTTTTCTGAATGTATCTTCGTCAAGGTAGGCGTTAAACTCATTGTGAGTGCCTTTGTATTCGACTGCGTATACTAAAAAATTAGCTTTTATCTGATCCTTCAAATTACATTCGGCCTAAAATTATCGTTTAATTCGAATTTATTTGTAAACGGGGCAGTCTGTACATTAGTAACCGAATTTTCCGTATACGATATACTGTTTTTACAAACCTATAGGGCTTCATATATCTTTTCGTAAGTATTATTAAGGTTTCAGTACGTTTATTTTATTTTTGAACAATTATGCTTAATTTTCATTACCAAAGTTTCGTTGTTGGTACCCGTAATTTAAGCGTTCATTTTACCTCGGATAAACCTTACTAGAGTTTTGAACGCAGTTAATTGTTTCGGCGAGATTTAACTTGGTAACTTGACCATCGTCTCTGGTTTTATGAGCTATAAATACTAAGTTAAGGTTGAACTATCAGCCTATAAATGTTTTAAAAATATTTTAAGGCTTATATAAAAAGCTTTCTGGCCTTTTTTTGCCATTTAACAAGTATAAGGTCGAAATTCGGGTTTTCGTGGCAAGTTTTCGTTATTAATTGAATAAATAGTTTTTTACCTTTATATTCCGGTTCAAGGGTTACCTAATGCTTTTGAAACTTAATTACTAAGTTGGTAAGGATTTGTTGTAGGTTTTTATCGGCGTTTACTTCTTAGTTCTTCACGTATTTTAAAATCGTATTAGTTTGATCTCTATCGTAAAATTTCAAATTCATTTCTATATCATACTACTACTTTTAGCGGTTATAACTTTTTGCGAATATATTTATCTACGTGAAATAATACATACACTATTCCTCAACTTATACAAAAAAAATAGGTAAAATAATATGAAATTTGAATAGCTTATTATCAATTTTTTTATATGTAGTAAGTATATTACGTATTTTTTTTATTAAATATGTCGTATGGTTTACCGTTATAATTATTATCTCAATCCTATAACATTATAACGTTTTTCAACGTTTTAGGGTCGTTTTTTTTCGTGGGAAAGTGATACGGTAAAAGGTTGCTGTAATGGTTGTGATTTGTGAGTATCGGTCTGGAGGGTACATATTAGCGTTTTACACCGTTCGTCATTTCTTGGATCGAGTGGTTTTCTATATTTCAACCGATTCTTTCGTAGTAGATCGGATCATTTTCGGTGTTTTAGCCGCTCCTACTATAGTGTAGCAGGTTATTTCTAATATTCGGGGAGTAATTCGGTATTCGGTTTTATTTCACAGTATATACCAGCGTAAAGGTGTATTATACTTGGAAAATAAATACCAAATGTGGTTCTTTTTTTCCCTCAGTATTTCTATTTTTAGTTTAAGGTTCATGTATAAAGTTAAGTCGTTTTACGCCTTGTATTCGTTGTTTTAATAATAGTCTCTTTTAATCCGTAATGTAATACCTTTTTACAAATTTTGTTAGGTATAAATCTTAATCCTTTTAGTTTGGTACGTCGACAAGTTTTGTTATTTTGAGTAAGGTTTTTATTAAACGGCTATTTCTATTTTTTAGGATATTAATATCTTTCATTTGTAATTACATCTCTAATACTTTAACAACAACCTGATTTACTATTTTCTACATATCTAACGTCCAGTTCGAACAATTCGTATAAAAACCATCTAGTAAGTTAGGTCTTTAGGCTTTTTAATTTTTTAGTCACAAAATATCAAGGCTAAAATATGGACATTTACCGCATGTAAGTCGAGATCCTTAACTGGCGAATCGATAGTATTATTTTAAAGGCCTAGGTTGATTTCGTATACTATATCCTTCCTGGTTTCTATATTCTAAAACATAAGGTAGAAGTTAACACTATCTTCCTTTAATGATATTGGGTTTATCGCCATAATTATAGTCGTTTTGGGGTGGTCTTTATACGTATTTAGTATACTGGAACGGTTTAGGTTAGTGATTTCGAGACGTAGTAAAATTTCGGGTACATTCGAATTCAAATATTAAGGGTAATACTTTTAACAAATATCAAATACAAAGTAAATATAGTAATTAAAGTGATTTGAATATGGCTCACTTACTGTTACTAATATGAATAAATTTTAAACGATAAATAGAGCGTAATTACACACTTATTAGCTATTCAAATTAGTTTTATCAATATCGAGTAAAGTTATATTAACCAAGCTGTTGCAAAAACTTAAACTTTATAAAAACTAATTTTACAATACATAAGGTCAACGCGAAAAAGTAAATAGGGTAAAGGAAGTATAAGGTGAATAAGGTAAATAAAAAGTGTAATTATAAAGAGGTACTTGATGTAATCCGATATTTGTTAGTCGGATCGAATTAATGTATTGTAACCGAGCTTGGTAAATTCATTGTTTTGGTTACTTTATACGTAACCGCTTTATCTAAAATGATTGATTTGGATAAGTGTGTCGTAACAATTCATAAATTAAAGGAACGGTTTAAATATCGAAAATCTTATAGTTTCTAACTAAGGGTTCCAAAACTTAGTGATTTTTAGCTTACGTAGACTAATACGTAAAAGGAAGCGTTTTACAAAGTGCACGGGTACACTAAAACGCCACATCAGGTTCAATAATAGCATCATGGGGCTTTTAGTAAATAAAACGCTAGGTAAAAGTTAACAATATCGTATTAAAGTTATTCTTTTTATAGTTATTTGGTTTTTAAAGGTTTTGGACAAGTCGTCGTATACTTTTCGTAAAAGAGAAGTGTTTCAATACAAATAATCAAAATCGCTATATCATTCCGTTATAAATATTTAACGTATATATTTGTTTCACTAGGCTATTAGTAATGTACCGAATCGATTATTACTTAGTATCGGTAAAGTTTTAAGCCTTGGTATTTAGGTAAATTAAGTTTTTAAAAAGTGATTAGAATGACTGTTATCATAGTATGAAAGATTATAATACTTTAAAGGAAGATTTAGAGGTACACGCCATAGGTGAGGGTTTATAAGTCCTCAACCGGAACGTACTACTCTAGACCGCTCCACGTATTGCCGTTCGGTCTGGTATAGACATTCCAGACCGATCCATGCATGGAGTACTTTGCATCTTACAAGAGTGCAGCCTGCAGTGTGACACGTTATCGTGCACTCTGCAGGAGTGCACCCTGCAATACAGTGCACTGCTACATGCCCTATGTATACTATCTATGAGGGTATGTAGTAATATCCACACCTACAGCTAGTATATATAGGTCAAGTTGTAGTGCACTATATTGTAAGGTACACTTTTGCAGAGTACACGATAACGTGTCATGCTGCAGGCTGTATTCTTGTAAGGTGCAAAGTGCATTATGCGTGGAGCGGTCTGGAATGGGTATTCCAGAGTACATAGCAAAAGAGCCACTGCCCGCATGAGGTTTATAACCTCCCATTCGTGGCGTACACTCTCTGAATGCCTCTTTCGAACCTATCATCTATCTTTTTCTACAATACCAATTTTTCTGATTACTCTTAGATTAAATCCAGGAGAATATGAGACCTTACCGACAATCCGTGTTTGTGAAACCTATATTTGTCATGATTTTTAAATTGCCTTCTCAAATATTTAGACCATTACTGCTAGTAACATATCCTGTAATTGTTATTAACCATGTATTTTTTAATTGAGAATGGTAACTCTGTTAAATATTTCAATAATTATAACTTGGGCTCCAAAAGCAGGCTTTTTTACTGAATGTTAAAGAATATGTTTTCGATATTATCTGCCTTTTAACTTGGAATAGTCTCTGTCAAAATCTATTATTCCGGATTCGTTGGTTCGTCAAGGAATTCCTCAATCTCAATTGACGGCGTGTTGTATAAATCAATTCCTAATTTTCATTCTTATTTGTTTCAATAGTCCAAGGCATAAGTAGCTTTAGCTTATACAGTTTCATCAACTAGATTAGCAATAATGACAACTTGAAGTTATTGCTTAACTCTTACCCTAAGGGTGTTACGCGCTGTTTTTGGCTATTTCCTCAACAGGGTCTCAGAGTGTATAGCTCTTGAGGTTACAAGCGTAACCTTAAAGAGTAGGAAACAAAGGGATGGAGATTCAGTAGAAGGAGTAGAAACACTTGAAGGTCCATTGTATGAGAGGCCGGAAGCAATGACAGGCCTTTTTCAAAAAGGACTATTAGCATTAGTACTGCTGAAAAAAAGACGTAGTGGTGGAAACCAAGATCAAATTCCTGGGGTTGCTGGCAGGTCATCCCTAAATGTATTTAAAGGTTCAGAAGGAGTGGATATTTTTCATTGGAGATTTCACGTATAAAGGAATTTAATTGTAATTAGTAAATTATTCAAATAGTGCGGCACAATCACTATAGTAATGTGTTAAAGTTACTATGCAAGAATATCTTATATGTGTTTATTGAGTCAAATATATTATAATTTTTATGGATATCTTCTTGATACGTGATCAAGTAAATCCCTGTAAAGATCAGGATTATTCAGGTTATAGCTCTAGATTAGTTAATGATAGTTTGTATTAGTAAGTACTAGTTCCCTTGTACTATTTAATACTAGTATGAACTACATCTATATATTGATATTCCGTACTAGTTAATACTTCCAAAGTGTACTAGTAGGTACTAGTTTCCCATGAAGATATCCTCATATCTGATTTATTCCTCATCTTTGGTATTGACACTCAAGATGTACTAGTTGTTGTATCAAGTACTTACTAACCCTATTGATGAGAGACTGTACCTATTATATTTTCATCAATCAGCCGCCAGCATTAACTCTCTATCACCATATTTTTATAAAAAATCCCTGTTAATCCTTTCAATACTTAAACCTCCCTGGTTTATTATTAATATTCTTTTTTATTAAGAATGTATTATACATTTTGACTTTCAGCTATCAGATATTCATTAATAGGAACCTCATTATATTCATTGAATGGTTAGCATAATCTACCACTTAAAAAATTAATGTCTGCATAATGAACGAAATCTATAAAGTTATCTGGAACGCAAGTGTTGATATTCCGCACCTGTTTATTCCTTGTTAATTATCTTGTAGTTTTCACTCATACGCTACATTGACATATACCTTGAAAATACTTGCTGAATAAACGTATTTGAAATAATTTTACCGTATGTTATACGATTCGTATAAATTTCGTTCAAACGCCCAAGTTCAATATCAACTATAATAACAGCTAAAACCGCGTTAAAAATCTAAATACCGGTGTTGAATGTCGGTTTTACGACTTTGATGTTACGGTCCTAAAATTTGGGCAAACAAATATTCATTTTAAATTTAACCATTATATATTTAATGTCAATCAGAGGATTTCAATGTTTACCCAAGTTCGAATAATGAGAACCGGAATGAATGACCCATATTTTCAGCCATTCTATTCTCGTTAATAAACGGCTAAATAGCGTTTAAACCTAGGTGGTAGACGCTGAAAAAACCATGAAAATTCGTCGTCCTACTTAACCCAAGGTTAATACTTAAATAAGTAATAATTTCTTATAATCTACGCCAATTGAATAGAACGGGTTTCGCGTCGAATAGCTTTTGAATAAGAGTAGTTACAACTAGAGAAAGGGGGTGTTTCATCAATAAAAGTGGATATTGTGTCTATTGAACGGGTAAGAAGTTAAGTTAAATTTAATTATGAAGTTGTTAGAGGTTATTATAAGTTCCAATCATAAGCTAGGTTTACTGATTAGTGTACACGAGAATTTATTTGCTGAAAAGTGTTGAGATTCTGATTTAGATGGTCGTTCAGTAAAAAATAACAGTATAATGGATTAATAACAATTATAGTAATAATGGTAATTTACCCGTTATGTTTAGTATCGGTAAAATTGGTGTTTCTCAATAGTTCAATAATTCTAAACAAATTAGACTTATTTAAAGGAAAGTGAGGAAGGTTGGTTGTTGTCGATTAATCTATAACGTTATTTGAAAATATTCAAGTCTGAAATTTTTAAAAGGTTTAAAACCGGCTTAGGAATCGTATGAATATAACTTCTTCTATTCAAGAAAAATCTAATAATTTGAGGAGTTCATAATATAGTGGTAGTTTATTCAAAGCTCATTTCAGGTTTGTAAATACTCTTAAAGTTGTAATTCAGCTTGGATTTATTGTAGTTATGAATAAATTTAATATTTCATAGTACATAATATCGGATTTATTAACTTGATAACGGGTCGAAGTTAGTGCTGAGTAGTTAATCTACGTAAAATAAGGGTGGTTTTGAGTTTATAAAATTAAATTCGATAACATAGGAATTGAAAATAGCTATAATACGGTATTTGTGATAATTTTAGTCTACTAATTTCGAAAATTGGTCGGATTATCATGTTTGAAAAGATATTCAGTATTGTTTGCGGTTTGAAATCGTTTTGAGTGAGAGCTTTGCTTATTATAGGCTTCTTTTATGCGTTTTAGCGTAGCTGTTATGGCGGTTTAGGTGAACAACATATCTTCGCGAATACATTGGACGATGTCTTTACCCTTCCTACATAGATTTGTAACCGGAAGATGTGAATATTAATGATCTTATATGTGGTCAACTTGGTAGTAATAAGTTATCAAAAACGGTTTGATACCAATAGTAGTTGCATTTTTATTATTCGACGTTAATTAATATCCAGGTGATTCATACCTATAATAAGGTTTAATAAAAATACGAAAAGCAGTAGATATATTGAAACCTTTTCATTGACAATTTCGGTGGCTTAATCCATGTTATTTTAAAGTAAAATATTTAGGCGTTGCGTTACCTCGATTGATTCGTAGAAGCATTTGAAAAACCCAACTGTCTAATTCGACTTATGATTGGTAATCATAACGCAATATATATATATATATATTTTGGAAATCTTGAATAATAATTTACAAACCGTCTTTTCTAAGTTTGAAGCTCTATAATATTTATTATTTTTCAAGTATCGATATCATTGACGAAATCCGGAATCTCTAAAAGGTAACATGGATTATGGGATTATTTGGGAGGAATTTGAAGTATAAATTTAAATCATAGTACGTTATAAAGCCGTTATCGAATTAGTCACAACATAAAAGAATATTTTCAACGATATAATCAATAAAATCGTCATTTTACAAAAATTATAATTACGGCAAAAATATATCATCATACGGTATAATCTAGGTCAGAATATGTTCTAAATGAACTAACGATAATATCATCAGAGTTCAGCTAAAATATGAAAAGCCAGTTGTATATAGTGTGAATTAAAGTGCTAGTAAACTGTTTGTAAGCGAAAATGCAAATACGGTTACCAAACCGTAAAATACAGTTATTATTTATGAAAATTTCGAAATATATATTTTAAGTATTTATTTATATTTTGTTTCAATATCAACATTAAAGTGACTGTTTTTTATACGTATCCCACGAATCAGATCAAGGTAATTGATCTTCTAAACAATCACAATTTTCTTATTATTTGAGAGGTTGATAATGGAATAACTCGTAGTTTTTCGAAATTTCTGCGTCGATACATGTTGACTGAAAGAAAGTAAAAGTTTGGAAACGGTTTCAAAGCGATTTATTCGAGGAGAAGAGGCTTTAATTCGCGGCTGAAAAGGTGGAAGTTGAAAACTCCTTAAAAATTGAGATTTTATGGTAATAGTACGTCAGATGGTATATAGGTCGTTCTTTTGTTTTAAATTAATATTAAAAAGAGATATATAAGACGATTTAATAGGTAAAACTTTAATTTAAAGAACCATCTTGTAGTTATAAAATATTTCAAATTTTCATGATTTTAAAAACTAATACCTGGGCGGGGGAAACCCTAGAATTTTATATTCTTTATTTTTACAAATTCATCCTCATTTGAATTTTTATAGTAAATTGAGGTATTTCATTCGGCTGCTTATATGAAACCAAAGTAATCAATTACGAAGCGGAAGATAATATGATTGTTATATTAAATAAAATGAATTTTCAAGCAACAACCGAAACAATCGGCGGTTGAAATGTTTAGAGATTGGGTTCCTATTCGGAGAACACGTGTTTTGAAAGTAATGAGAACTTAAGCCGTTCGAAAACATCTTTCTCTACAGCGTCCAACGAAAGGCGGATTCCGTTTCCTAACAGCCGAATTGACAGACCAGGTATAACGAAATAATCCGGAATAAATTATAGGTAGAGTTCGTCAAGTGAATAAAACCATTTATATATAGTACGAGGGTGGATAGCTCTCATTCCCAAATAATTCGTTTCTTCTCCGAGTATAAACTGATACATACTCTTATATTACAATCGAATGTCAAATATTTAATAGTTTGGTGGTTGAACTCCTATTTTGATATATCGAAAATTATATTTATATCGCTTAAAGCGTTCATTAATGATGCTTATTAATGTTACTAGTATCCATGATAATATTTAAATATGGAGAAATATCATGATGTAAAAGACATAAAAATGTTCAATATAAAGCGTAACGAATTCTTAATATATCATTTAAAGATATCCAGTAGACCAGAAAATCCCCAAAGGTATTTTGTTTTTGCAAATACCCGAAATATATATCAAATACAATTTTATATTTTTCTTCTTACCCAATACGGAGTTCATCAAAATGGCTTCAACTTTATGTTAGGTAAACTCTTTAATTGTTAAAGTATTCAAATGATTTGTTAATTAAAGGGACGAGATAACCATTAGTTTTCATAAAACTTTAAGTTGTCGGTAATCTATTTTAACATCTAGAACGACTTAGGTTTACTTTTAAAAAAAAGTTTCTGTTTGAAAAACTACTCGCACGAATAACGCCGTAATTAGAATATTTAATCATAGTTATAGTAATTCCTTCTTCTTCGTTTGTATCATATCGTATGATGGGTTCTACGGGAGTTTTCAAAACTGGATTCAATTAGAATTAAACAGTATAATTGTTCAATTAGACTTGAAACGGTTAAGATGCTGGTTTTCTAAGGTTAGGTCAAAAAGATGTTAATCTTTGAAAGGTATCGAGAAGTTTGTCGTTGATGGTAACAAATGGTTTCGGAAATAACTCCCTATTTATATGTTCAAAGGAATCAAGGGTAAATAGCGTGATAACACTTTTTCTTCGAGTTGTATGGAATATTACATAAAAAGAACCAGGATCAATACCTGCGTATCATTTTTGCGTTAAGGTGAATTTACTCTCCCATGCGCGGTTGTTTCCAACATATCCTGAAAGTAATATATGTTTAGGAACAGTGTAATTTACCTTTTCGTACTTTATTCAATATTGAATAAAAATTATTTCGTATCGTAAGTAGGGTGTTATATAAGCCTAAATTAGGTATCAGTAACCATCAAAGTTAACATCCAAATAAATTATAGCGGAAATGAGATGTAAGTAAGTTTTAATTACGAAGCAGGTAACTTCAAGGAGTTTTTTTGGTTGGAATAAACATTTAAATTCCCATTTCTTTTCGGGTAACTTACTTATTAAAAAAAAATACAACATTTATAACTTGTGTCTGTTAAAAAATGATGAAATTCAATGGAATTACAATTTGAATGCATTATAAACCACAAACTATTCAAAGATTCAGGCCAAAGTATCGGGTTAAATTAGGATCTTCACAACTCTAGTTCGCTACTCTATAGAGGCGTTACGTTTTTCCTTTCTTAGGTTCGATAACGTTATCCACAAAGGTACGGTTTATATCTGTATTGGTGTTAGTTTTGGAGATTTTGGGGTCTTGAGCTGTATATAGTTAGACCGTTCGAATCCAATGACCGTCAATACCATATTTTATGTATAATTTAATGTTTTTAAGATGTGAGATTTTGATATAGTCAACCTAGGAAACGCGTCGTTGAATACCGGTAAACAAATCATTTGCGCGAGTTATAATGTCATTTCTCTAACTATCTCGGCCTGGCGTATCATTATTACCAACTTTAACCAGAAAAACTTTACTGTTAATTAGATAGCGAATATAGATAACTATAACATACCAAATTCAAAGGTTATAAATTCTTTAATCAATAAGTAATGAACGTTTAACCATTTCCTTATAATCTTCAGATATATCCCTAGAAAGTAACGTGTTAATAATCATGTCGTTAATAGTTTCACTAAAGGTAGGGAATATCATGTCCATTTTCAAGGCTATATAATGAACATTAGTGAAAAATGTTTTTACAGGTTTAAAAATAAATTGAACCGTTTGCGAAACTTTTGTTAAAAAAATTATAAATCGAATGATAACGGATTTCACCGCGTTTAATTCATAATACTACCCACAAAACATTATTATGAAGACGTCGGGTTCATGATTAACATTTATATTTATAAGGGAAGAATAACCTTTCATAATAATTTTGGTAAAGCTCATCAATTGTTAAAAAAAACAGGTAAAAAGATGCCTTTTTATACGTATAAACTTCCGATTTTTATTAAACTTACGTAATATCATATCTTTCAATACCGGAAAACATAGCTAAACGCCCGAAAATTTTACCGTTTAATCAAAGGGTTAGTATTCAATTCGGTATCGGCTAAGATTATTAGGTTGATCATTAGTATCGTAATTGGAATATGAGGAATTCAGTTTGTTGTTGTCATCATCTAGTAGGTAAATACGCCGACCGATAGAAAATGGCGATGTAACTACGTTAACATCGTTCGTATGTAATTCAAAAGCGAAACTCTTTTAAATATAAGGTTATTGCCGTAACTTATCCGAACTGGTACAAATTATATCTACTTTATTATATTTATTAACGTAGCTAATATGTCGGTATAGCGTTATTTTTTACGTCAAACGAAACTAAAAACGACTTAGATTTGTATAAAGATATAGATACGAAAATTTTCACTAAATTTATTGTATTGAACAGCAAGATATTCAAATTATATCATTTAGACGCGTTGAAACTGTTGCGAAGACATACGTTAAGGAATTACTTGAAAGACTGCAAGTCGCAATTGAAATGGTAGGAAAATAAAACATCCGGTTATAAGAGTTTAAAATAGGGTAAACACCGTCAGGAATGAAGTATCGAGGATTACGTATAAAGGGATGAAACTGATTTTGTTGCTTAAAACGGTTGAATACTGTCCATAAACCTCGATAAAAAAGAGGGGGAGAAATTCCTATTAAAATCTACTATAAAACAAGTAAAAAGTTGTGGTCCGGTTACATGAATAGTGGGAATTCATATTTAAAAGAGGCTTCGGAAATTTGTAGGAGCATAGCAACCACTAGGACTAGATTCCTAGCGACCATTAGTATAGGCACAAGCTTATAGCTTTGGTAACGTCTATAGTAGAATCAATGAAGGAGTATATGTTTCAATTGATTCCTAGATTATAATTGTATCTTTTAGTGTTATCGTACGTAATATACAAGTGATATAGGCGGGTTTACAACTTTATTGTTACCTCAACGGGGGAATGTAAGTTTTTTAGGCTACAATTCAATTTTTTTTTTCTTTTTTAGAAATACAGTCCGTAATACGGCTAAAGGTCTTGAAATCCCCAAGATCTGAAGGGTATTGTCGTATATAGATCCGGAGTACCCATTTATATGGCGGTTTCCAGAGGAGTCGTAATTAAAGTTTCTAAACTTTGATAAGGGTCGGATAGTATACCAAATAAAGAGCGCCTCGTTCTTAGTCATACTAAGTACTACATGCGTTCATCGTAAGGAGTTTAAAGCGCCGATAATATAATGTGAAACACTAATATTTGAGAGGTATTGAGATATAGGTATTCGGTTGTGTATTAAGCACCATATATTTGTAGCTTCTACATGATTCAGTTCCTCACAAATCATTTTAATCAACTAAGCTTATCTCAATGAATTATTTAGATTTGTGGCGTTTTTTACGAGATGTATGTATATGTTTTTTCAATCGTCTTATTTATATCAATTAGCTAACTTTTGTAACCAAATATAGTTCCTTTATTCGCAGGTCTTAGACGTTGCAACTTTGTCGATTCGAATGGTCTTCTTCGAAGTAACAGTAGTATTTCAGTAGTCAGATGGTGGATGGATTGTTCTAAGTTTGGCAGACCGCTAGCCGGTCTGTACTTTAATTTGTATAGCCAATTTCTTGGCCCGTGCCCTAGAGTGAAGTGCAGCATACTGCACTCGACTTACACTCAATGCGGTAAGTCCGTACAAAGCAATACACTTGCAGTACGGTTAACTTTACTTACAGTAAAGTTGACCTACTCCACTGCATGCAATACTATTTCAATACTGTTCCAACACTGGCGACTTTTTATTTTGTTGTAGGTTAACGTGACTTGCCATTAATTGATAGTAACCTCTGAAATCCCTCCTCAATCTACAAGCCAACAATAAGCCAGCCCCCTATCAATTCCGATCAATCTGTACTGGAAACAACCTTAATTACGCCCCTTGTAGCCCTTTTGCTCCGCTCCTCCGAGGCCTTTATTCCTAAAATCCCGTATACATATCCTTTGTTATAAACCTACGCAAATTAAGTACACCACCATTTGCGTACATTTTACCAGAAGTTTAAGCTACTCCCATCGCCACTATTGCTATCGCTACCGCCCTGGCGGTTTTCCAGTTTGCTAGAGTAACTTTGTTCTTTTACGTTACATGTAAGACAATCCACGTATCCTTCTATTTGTATGGTTAGCGTATTGTTGTTTACAAACCTTTCTAGGGAGCTATTAGGTGTTGATTTGGTTATAGTATCGGTAGCATTATCTTTGCCGTTAATTCACTGGAACTTATCGATTTCCCGGGTTTTGTATGCCTCCTTTAACGCTATTACGTTTATTATTGGGCGTTTTTTATTGGTCGTGCCTAGTTTTAATAGGAATTCATAGAGGCTTTGAGAACCGGTATATACCACTACAGGTATCTGTGGTAGACCCAGTTGTTTGGTTATAATACTCAATGTTCCGTTAGTTATTATGCCGATGTTAAAACCTGCCATTATACCATAGACTTCAAAGGTCAGTACGCTCCAAGTTATACGTTTGCACTTAACAGATATCCAGTGTATAAGGTTTCCGGTGATCATAAACTGCCTTTTAGACCTATTCTCGTTAACGAGAATTATCATAAAGCAGATTTGTGGTGTAAGGTTATTATTGTTAGTAAATGATACTTCCGTAAAGATTATTAGCTTCGCGTTCGTCAGGTTTATAATGACTATTTAAATTCCTCTTTTTACGTGATCTATTTGCTATTAAATCCGTTTGTTTAACTTGTTAACGTCTTCATTTTATAGGTCTTGTGCTTGTGCCGCAATAGAATGGTCGTACGATGCTTCTAGTTGACACAACATGATGATATAGGCCGTACGAGCCCTCTGCTTTAGGTATTCATATGCCCTTACCTCGTTAGCCTTATCGATAATCATCAGGTTCATGGCTTACCCCTTTTGGCATAGGTTAATATAAGTGCCAATTTTAGCTTTAACACTATGTATACGGAGTGACGATCCGTTAAAGTTAAGTTGTGTATCTTTAGCTAACCTTTCGACTAGTTTATACTTTTTAAGGTCTGATTTTTCGATAGCTTGTTATTTCGCCGTCATAAATCCGGCATCGCCAAGGAAGATAGTATCGTTAGTTTATATGCCTACGATGCCAAAGTTTTTGCCCTTTGTGATTGAAAGGCACGGGTTAAATGTTAAATTTTTATACTTATCCTACTTTCAACGTGTACCTAGTATGTTAAGAACTAGTGGATGCTAACCTTAAATAGTCCGTGTAAAGGCTTAATATAGTGTATTATCGTATTAGCTGGAAACTTTTCCCTTAGTTCTTTAGATAGTTCCAGTAGTATAATCCGTTGAAAATCAGTGGCAGATTGCGTGTACGCTTATGAGATATCCCAGCTATTAAATGTAAATTAACCTATTGCGCTAGTAGTCAAACTGGTTGTAATGGTAACGATTCAACGTTAGCTGATTTTCTAGATTGTAGGCGATTGAGTAAAGATCTGGTACTTACCTTCGTTACCATATCCTTGGGTGATTAGCCGTGACTTTTCGTATGGCCGGTCCACGATTTTGCCTTTAACCTCGTAAATTATCTTCAACTTAAATATATGGATATCTTAACCTTGAAATTCCGTTAATAACATAAACTATACAACTTCTCGTAATAGGAGGCCATTAATTTCCACTTGGTTTCTTTCCTTAAAAGACCTATCCAGATATTAATAATGTTTTTGGCATGTAACTTGAGGGTAATCTTTCAGTTAAACTTTTCCTTTTGAGATACTTATACTGTTGTATATGCCTCGTTAGTAATGTGGTCTATATTTTCCTCCTCTTTAATGTGTATCCTCCTTTTAGGTGGTTTTTTTTTTTGCCGTCGGCGTTTTATCGGCTTGTTAATAGTCGGCTCGAGAGGGTTGTGTTGGTTGATTCGCTCGGTTCGGAGTTTATCGACGTTGTGATTTTTATTGAACTTAAAGGGTCTTTTGTACGGTTTAACCTGTATTGTTCGGAAATTTACGGGGCCGTTAGTAGTTTTAATTATTCCGTTCAAGTTGATAATACTTAAGATTTTATACGGCTTATCACATCTTCCTGGCTCGCGCCACGTAAGGATATTACTTTAAAAGGGGAGTAAAAGCATATTTATTATTAAAGGTTCGTTCATGGTGTTAAGGGCATCGTTCACCTGGTGGCGTACCGATTCCTTCCTCAGTTCTTTTAGTGCTTTGCTGTATGTTAAAGTACGTTTTTGCGTGTTTAACGTAGGTGGCAACTTAGCTGTTATATGTAGGTAAACTTCAAATACTAGTAAAGTGGTTATAAGTAAGTTAGGGCTAATAGTATCATTGAAATCTTTTACCGCCATCTAAAGCCATGCATTTTGACTTGTAAAGTTTCTGATTTCCAATATAAGGATATCGTAGGCCTTTCATACGAGTACGTGTGCCCTTTTAGCCTTGTTAATACCCTGATAAGCTTTTATGGGGACCTTTTTATACTAAATTCCCATTAACTTTGTATTAATGAAAAACTTTTTTGTAGCAAAGTTAGTGCTAGTATTATGAACTAGTACATTTGGTGAACTAAAATACGTATCAATTTATTAAGTGCGTAGTACTTCCCATGTTTCCTTTGTTGTAATGGTTTTAAAAAATTTAGTTTCATAAAAAGTCGTAGCGGAGTTTACGACGTGTAGTATTGGTTTTCCGTCCAAATAAAATACCATTACGAAGATTTCCGAGTCAAAGTCTTTATTTTTATTTTTTTAATGTGAACTTCAACCTTAAGGGGGTTTGGGGGTTTTGTTTGGAAATAGTAGTAAAGGCGTTTAACTGTTTTTAATGCTAGTAAATCCACATTTTCGTGACTAGTTGCCTTTAAAATCTTGTAAAACTTGTTAGTTATCAGGTAGTTAAACCTAAGATGTATTTGACGAAGTTTTACCTTAGTTAAGTTTAATATCACTGCCTCTGGTTTTTGAATATTTATAAGAGATATCCCTACTTAAGGCTAAGTGGGAACCTTTTGCCGGCCTTGATATATATCATCTTATCAGTCCGAATGTTAACGTTAATGTTGAGGTTTTTAATATCTTTAAGGCAAAACTGAAAGGGGGTAGGGGATTTTAAGATATGGAAAACAATAGGGTTAATAACAATTTTCACTGTCGTCAATCCTAGTAAAGATATCTTTTTTTCAAGACTAAAGTTCATTTTGGCCTTACCAATATCCACATGGTCAAGTTCCGTAGCAGTATCCGTATCTTTTCGCAACGCGATGTACTGCGAATATCCTCCTGTTAAGTACCGGTCTGCCCTCGTATTTGGTATAATCCTCTGAAAAACTTGCTTTACGTACCGGTTTTAAATGATGAATAAGTGTAGAGGATTAGGGCATTTATCTTTATGATGGCGGTAAGGGTATTTACCTGTAAGGCGGTACAGGAATACGTGGTCAGCTAGTTATTACGTGGCTTTTGGATTAGTACTCGTGTTAATGTTAGTATCTTCGTATTAGCTGATATCCTTCAGCTTATTTTCCTTTTTCTTTTACTTTACTTCCTTCAAATTGCGTGACACGTTTCATGTAATCCCATTTTAAAATAGAGGGGCAATACGTGAAGTATATTTACTATTTAGATTTATGTTTGGAAGTAGTGTGGCGTAGTTACTAGTAGCCCTGTTTACTTTCAATCTAATACTTTTTGGCGTTTGAGTTAAACTTTCTTACCTAATTTAAAGGTTTTCAAAATGATGAATACCCTCCTCCATAAGTAGAGGTCCGAACCCTTTGACAATCGTACTTTACGGGTCGTCCGTACTGTCGATTAATATAGTACGAATTAGAAGGGTTTTTTTTTCTTTATTAAACTCCGGAGCTTATGGGTATAAACCAGGTGAACTGGAGACTCGAACGGTTGCGGTCGTTAACGAGAAATGAATTTGGCTAAAAAACACTTTGCAGGTGAAATTAGGGTATTGTTAGGTGTATTCAAACTCTTTGTAACCCGTAACTGCTTGTCGTACCTGTTGTTGCATAGTGCCTTCGCCAGTATTTACGTTACCCATTGCTTGTTGGAAAAGTATCAGTCTGTTAAGCATCTGATTTAAAAGGTCTATCTTACTTTTCGACTATTTTTTATAATTTAACGTATAGTACTACTTGATAATATTTCACTCCATATGGTATTGGATAAGGTGGACATCGTATGCGAAATATCCCTTTACACCATCGTCAATTTCGCGGAAAAAGGTATAATTCATAAGGTATTAGAGGTAGTAATCTTTAGCTTAACCGGTAAGGATATTAGAAAATAACGAGTAAAAACCTAGCAACTTAACTTTTATTTGGCGACATATATTAAATAATGGGCGTAACTTGATATTAAGGAGGTTTTACGGCTTATCGTTATAGTTTTCTTTACCTCCCAAAATCTTAACGATTGTAGTAATTGCCGTATAGTCTGTATCCTCTATAGGAATGCGCTGAAGGGGGAACATAATGTATTGGTCGTAGGGACCTTTTTCACTTGGCCGGGGAAAGGGACTAGGTTGCTATTAATATTAGTAGTCAGAATAGTTACCTTTTGTTGAATTTAAAGGGAAAAAACTAGTGGTCGTACCTATAGTCGGCTTACATATAAATCTGGTTTTTCCTTGACTTGGTTACTAAAACTAAACATGTTAAGGGGCTTGGGGGAAATGAGCCTAGTGTTATCCGCCATGGGAAGGTTGGCGATAATCCTCTTGATATTAAGGGGTTCTATGAGGCTCCTATTTAATAGGCTAGTAAATCTAAAGGCTTAAGGGATGTAAGTTCATCGATTCTTCTTGGGCAGGTCCTTACAAGCGTGTGTATAATCGTTATAGATTACTGTTGCTAACAACCTTTTTACCCTTGGCTAAGATCTATTGGGGGTTTTTATCCGTAGCGTACTTGTAATGTACGTCGGCAAGGTTACTATATTTATTAACCTTTAAAGGTAGTAAAATTCCTCGTCAGCGTAAGTTAAACTTTAACTTAACTTTAATAGACTTCTTTGGTTTTTTTTTCTATATATCCAAACTTTAGTCCCCAAAGAACTCGACATAGTTATAAAAGGCTTCAATATTCGTATCCTGGTCGTTGTGGTCGATATCCGAGGATAAAGTAGCCGACGTAGTTATTGAAATGCCCAGGATCAAAGTTTTCATTAATTTTCTTAATCCAATGGTCGTTATCGAATTATTTAATAAAGGTGATTCCGAGGGTCTTAATTATTTCCTTCCTGATAGAGTCGTCGATAGGATTGAGTTTTACGTTATTTAACACCATTTTGACTTTTTAGCTGGTGTAGGACTTGGTGGTGGTGGACTTGGCGATCTGATGGCGTAGGGACTTAACGTTTTAGCGTAGAGTCGTGCAACGTGGCTTTTTGGCGCGGCTTAGTGTTTTCATTCAGAGCAGCGAACTTAACGATTAACGTGGTATAGAGGGAGTGAAAAGAGTAAAGTATAGGTAAAGATTCGGTGTAAGAG
This sequence comes from Anisogramma anomala, assembly GCA_038502455.1. Taxonomy (NCBI): domain Eukaryota; kingdom Fungi; phylum Ascomycota; class Sordariomycetes; order Diaporthales; family Gnomoniaceae; genus Anisogramma; species Anisogramma anomala. The sequence goes on from JASMMZ010000005.1 coordinate 29,737,454, forward strand.
GTAAGGTTAAAAGTCGTTATTGTTAAAGGTTGTTTGGCGTAGAGACTTAGTTGTTTTTCTTACAATAGTAACACCCGTAGTAATACTGACTTAGTTGTTTGCCAACTTGACGTTTAAGACTTTTAGACGATTAATCTTAACTCTTTTTCTTTAAAATTGGTCCAGTAAAGATCTTTTGGTATTTTCGATAATAGAAATACCGTTGCCACTCTCAAGTACTTGTAAATAGCAGATGCACTTGAAGTTTTCTTTTTAGCTACCTTTAAATAGCAGACGTAACCTTGGGTATTTTCGCAAGAATCTTACCTCTACCTTACGCAATTGGAAAACATAACCGGAAAGTAGCGTTTTCTTCTACTTGGCCAATCTGTGCTTAACCTAATAAGTACTGATTATTGTTGGTAGGCTTTAAACGTTATAACGTTGTCGATTCAAATAGTCTTCTTCGAAGTACCAGTAGTATTACAGTAGTAAGATAGTGGATGGATTGTTCTAGGTTTGACAGACCGCTAGCCGGTCTGCACTGTAATTTGTATGACCAATTGCTTCATCCGTGTCCTAGAGTGAAGTGCAGCGTACTATAATCGACTTACACTCAATGCTGTAAGTCCGCACAAAGCAAAATACTTGCAGTACGGTCAACTTTACTTACACTAAAGTTGACCTACTGCACTGCATGCAATACCATTGCAATACTGTTCCAATATCCTTGTAATTAATTACAATTATTCATTTACTAACATGTTAATCTCAACAGATATGTCAAATAAACCAAGTAATTCGGGGATTATTTGCTTTACGCAAAAGAAGTCATACGATGGATTTTTATGGTTCTCCATCTGACATGTGCAACGAAAGTCACGTTGCTCATCGATGTAACTTAATAGGTAAATGATAAGTGTTCTAATACATCATTCCATTTTCGTAAAAGAATTTTCATCTTACAAAAATCGTCAATCAGTAAGTGTATTTATTTTAATTTGAAAGGGTTTCATTGTTTTTAATATTATTTGATACAATATTTTTACCTTTTGTGTTACTATTCAATGATGGATTGTATTGCTTTCCATGAATTTATAGATTGAAGAAAAAATTTACAAAGTCATCATATATTATGGTGAATAAAAACCTGTTGCCAAATCACCATGATTTTTTTATCAGCGATCCTTGTCTTTTCTCAATTTTTTTTTTTTCGAAACATTTTTATAATTTCTTGTCGATTATTGTTTAATCCTTTTTCTCTTCATAATTCCAGTCAAACTACCATGAATTTTCGTTTTTATTTAAGTTTCACATAACTCTAAGCTTTTCTTTTCAATATTCGAATAATTCAAGATTCTATCATTCGTTGTTATCCTATATAATAATTCATATATTCCCATCGTTAGTTATAACTTTACTTAAAGTTTTTTTTGAGATATCCTAGAAGTTTCTTGGCTAAAATATATAATATATAGCTATCGTTATAACAGAAACTCTAATCGAGTGATTTGTAACTCTCGTTCAAATCTATCATTTTCTTTTGAATAATGATTTATTTTCGAGAACGTGCGTGTTCTTATATTCTGAATAAATTCGTCGTTCATTACAACTAGAAGGGTCAAAAATAAATAAAGTCTTTTATTTTTGATGTAATCGGTATTTTTAACCTAAGTGTAATTGTATTATCATAGTTAAAGCGTTGGTTGTTTAGCTGGCTACCATTACGACTTCTATATGTGCATGTCATGAACTATATGTATTGGTTTTATTATATTGATTTGTTGTCGTTCTTTTAGCAATATTTATTTTCTCTATTTGTGTTAGTAGGTCTCTAGATCGTTGCAACGTTATCGATTCGATTGGTCGAAGTAACAGTAGTATTGCATTGGTTAAGTCGTGGATGTATTCTTCTAGGTTTGGCAGACCGCTAGCCGATCTGTTCTGTAATTTGTATGGCCAATTGCTTGGCCTGTACCCTAGTGTGAAGTGTAGCATACTGCACTCAACTTACACCCAATGCGGTAAATCCATAAACAATACACTCAACTTGCAGTACAGTCAACTTTACTGTAGATAAAGTGGACCTACTGCACTGCATGTAGTACTATTCCAACACTGGCGGCTTTTTAGTTTATGCGCGTACGCCAGTGTGGCTGACCACTCTTTTCCGGTTGCCACTGAATTGCCTACTCGTCAACTGGCTAGACCCTTGACAATTCCAGTTGACTTCCATATTAAATTGAACCCAATTGCATGTAAATTAACCCTCATTAACCTTAATTGCTCTGTCGCTCTAAGGTCTGTGTTTATCAATTCCCACAAAAAGTTCTTCCGCCATAGGCCTTCGTCGGCCTCCACTTTAGCCGTACTAGTCAAATAGATCGCCATCATCAATTCTTTCGCTACAGGCCTTTGAAGGCCTTTACTTTAGCCTTACCAGTCAAATGGATCGTTAATATCGATTACTCTTCTTTCCTGGCAATCTTTCAGTTTACCAGCACATCCTTATTCGCCATCACATGATCTCGACTTGTCTTGGTAAATGGGCTTCTTAATAACCCTTGTTAACGAAGACAGGTGGAAAGACCAGTTTAGTATTGTTGGTAACTTAATTCAATCGACTTCCGATAAATATAAAATGATGATCAAAGCGTATTTTCCTCGAAAGTTTGCTATATAATGGCGGGCTTCAACCTAAGTATGGTATTGTAGGAAACCCTGAATATTATTAATAAATAGCTAAAGTCTTTTTTTATTCCGGTCGTGATTTATAACGATTCGAAAGGCCTTTTTAAATGCCTTTCGAAGTTCGGAACCATTAGCGAAAAATTCCTGATAATCGACGTAATAGCATTCCGTAAATTCTATGAAGTGAGAGATATTAAGGAGTTTCGATGAATCGATGGTAAAGATAACCCTGCTAATTTTATAACGAAAGTATCGTCGAATAAGGCTCTGAAACGGTTTTTGGATAGTAAAAGGCTGACTATACGCATAGAGAGCTACGTTAATAGGCCGCCCAGAAAACCCAGATTACGTGATGGTGGATAGGGATATGCTAGCAGACTGAAAGATTGTTAGGGGATTGATAATAGCGATCTGTTTAAGTGGATTGGTTAAAGTGGAGACTTGTAAAAGTTTGTGGTAGAAAACCCTTTTGCAGAAGTCGATAAACTCGAACCTCAGAGTTATAAAGCAATTAAGGCCAAATAAGGTTAATTGGAATGCAATTAGCTGTAATTTAGTATGGCATTCCACTGGAATTAACATGAGTCTGGCTAGTTGATGAGAAGGTAATTCAGTGGTAACCGAAAACGATTGGTTAGCTATACTCACGTGCGTGTATAAACTAAAACGCCGCTAGTGTTAGAATAATATTATATGTAGTGTAGTAGGTTAGATTTACTTATATTAATGTTGACTATATTGGACTGAAAGTTAAGCGTATTGTTTTATGAACTAACGGTATTGGGTGTAAGTCGTGTTTAGTACGTTTCATTTCACTCTGAGGCACCGGCTAAGCAATCACTATACAAAATACAGTGTAGACCGGCTAGCGGTCCGCCAAATCTAAAACAATATATCCACCTCTTGACCAATGCAATACTACTGTTACTTCGACCAATCGAATCGACAACGTTGCAACGATCTAAAGACATGAGAATAGTCAAGGACTTAAAGATATGAAATATACTTACTCCTATAACAGTTTAAATTGCCGTTATCACGAGTAACTATAGTTGTTCGCTTCATTTAAAGCTTTCTTTAACCTTATTAACATCGTAACGATTGATTTTAGTAGCTGTAGTACTTTTCCTCTTCAACACCATATATTATGAATAGCTTCTTATTCAATACCTTATTGCTTTTATATTTGTTATAATACCTTAAAACGTATGGTTCGAGTAACGATTGTGAAGATTAATTTTATGTAAGGGGTCGGGTGCTTGGTTAGGGCAAAGGTATGAGTTTTAACTACTTAAACGGTACAAGAAGACGTGGTCAGCTAGTTACTAGACCGTACGTAAAGTAGTATTTTCGTTCTACTTAATATTCTTAGGGTCATTAATACCGTTCATTAGCTTGTCGCTTTCGAATTTTACGATTTGGTTTGAGTAATTATGTTGTAAAGCAGTGGGATATTAGGTGTAATCTATTGTCTTTTTATTGTTATGCTCTGCGGGGGGTACCGAGTTAATTAATAACTAGACTTACCATAGATTTAACGTCTTTTTCCACTATTAAGATGATTATAATTACGGTTAATAGGTTCGCCTAAATCTTAGCCTTAAAATGCTAACGTGATTACTACCTTTAGTCTATAGCCGATAGGATAAACCTTAAGTGTTATAAGCGCCCGTAGCTACATTTGCAGTCGACGTAATTAATTACCGTAAGGTTTTATTTTTTCACATTAGGGATGTTGCTGGCTTGGTTGTATATACCAAGCGAGTTTATTATACGCTCCTTTCCAGTAATAATAGAGGAGCGTAACTGGCCAAAAAACCCTTTATAAGTGGCATCTAGACGTTATATGACGTATTTAAACTCGTTGACACCCGTAATTACTATTAGTACCTATTTACGAAGTATAACTTCGTTAACGTAGACTTTCCCTATTGCTTTTTAACATAACATTAACTTGTTGAGAATTTGGTTAAGGATATCTATTGGCGTTTCCTCTTCTTTTTTCTTCATTATTGTTATAGTTTACCTCGTAGTGACACAATTTGTATTGTATTAGGCGAAGAGTATATCGTGTTTGAAGTTACCCTTTATACTTTCGTAGATTTCGTGAAACGTGGTAGCTTTAATAAGGAAATTCAGGTAGAAGTTTCTGGCGTGCCTTATAAGGATTCCAGAGAATAGTAAGTAAAAACCTAAATATTAACCCTTTATTTATTTACAGATATTGAGGAATAGTATTATTTTAGTATAGAAAATATTGTAGGGTTTCTCATTATACTTTTTTACGTCGTTACAAATTTTAGTAAAATCCATAAGGATTTTGTAATTAATATTAACTATTTTAACAGGTTTTAAGGAAAGATCTAGATAATTATCCCAGCTTTAAATGGTGTTTCCCGGAAGTTTAAGCTTTAGCGTCTCTGAGGCGCGGTGTTAAAGGTAATTGCTAGTCGCCTGACTCGAGATGTAAAGTTTTGTAATAGGACCTGTGGTGAGCTTTCAAATGTATACAAACCTAAATGGGAAAGGGTTTTACGGGGCCTGTCGATAGAATTGCTAAGGGAGAATGTGTATTTAAAGATTTTGAAAAGCCTGACGGTCTTTCTTAATTGACTGGTGTAAAACTTTAACGTCAATACTTCTGGTTGCATTAGCAGCCTTTACTTTACATGCTCTATCTCCATTAAAGGCGTACTCCGCTTTATTATGTAGAAGTATTAAACTTCCGAACAGGTTAATAGGTTCCTTATTACTAGCGCGTAAAGAGGCTTAACTAAGGTAAGAGTAAAGAGGAGGTTCCCTAAATCTTATATGGATGCGTTAAGGTTCCTCAACGTCTTTTCCCCTACACTGTAGATTTTAAGGGCATTTTTTAAGTTGGGTTAAATTAAATAAAGTTTCACCCAACCTAGTAAACTGTTTTTAGTAATATATACATCCTTTGGAGTTTAAGTTCTTTTTTTACATTGTATTTGACAGTTTTTTCAATCCTTTTCCACATGTTAATAGTCTATTCGTCGAAGAACTAACAATATTTATGGAAAGCACGGCTACAGCGGTTATGTTTTCGCCGCCGTTTTACTTAACAATATAATAGCCGATGAAGTTAGTGAGGTATTTTTCCGTTAAGCTTTTATCGATATTTAACGCCTAAAGATTGTTATCGTCAAACTTAGTAAAAGTGGTTTCGAGAGCTTTGATTGCTTTTTTCCTTTCGAGGTCAGTTATAGTCTCAAAATAAGCGTTTGCGGAAGATATTTTGAAGTTCTGAATTGTAGAGGACTTGTAGGATATGTAGGGCGAGGGAGTTGGTGATCTTAAGCGTGAAGATTTGATGTTTTGGCGTGAAGTTGCGTGTAAACTTAGCGACTTGGCATTGGGTCGCACGACGTGGCTTTCTTGGCGTAACTTGGCAATTCTTGGTGTTTTCGTTTATAGCAGCGAACTTGACTATTAAATTAACGTGGGGAAAGTGAAAAAATAAAGTAGGGGCAAAGGTTTGGTGTAAAGGGTAGGGTCGAAGGTTGTTGTTGGTAGTAAAGAGCGAAGGTTCAAAGTTGTTTCACGTAGGGACTTAGTCGTTTTTCTTGTAGTAGTAGCACCCGTAATATTATAAACTTGACCGTTGGCTAATTTTCAGAAATTTAAGACTCCTGATAGTTAATCTAAACATTTTTAAGAAGGATTAATGAATATTGCTTAGTATTTCCGATAGTAATACCATCGCTTGCTTCTAGCTTACTGTTTTGAACTAACGCAACCTAAATATATTTTTTATTTTCCTGTCGTTGTGGACTGACGCAGAACGAATAGATGCCATTCGCAAGAATCTTTCCTCTACCCTAGCCGTTGTTGTTAACCTAAAGCGTTACCAAAGAGTAGCTTCTTCTTTTACTTAGTCAAACTGTGCTTAACCTAATAAACACTAATCAGTGCTGGTAGGTCTTTATATAGTTTTAACGTTGTTGATTCGATTGGTCGAAGTAATAGTAGTATTGTATTAGTGAAGTGGTGTACCTATTCTTTTAGGTTTGATAGACCGCTAGCCGGTCTGCACAGTCATTTATATAGCTAATTGCTTAGCCTATACCCTAGTATGAAGTTCAGCATACTACACTCGACTTACAACTAATGTAATAAGTCTATAAAAATTATACTCAAATTGCAGTACATTCAACTTTATGGTATTTAAAGTTGATCTAATGCACTGCATATAGTACTATTCTAACAATTTATTTATATGAATTGTTCAATAAAGCATTTTTTCTCTCTCTATATGAATCATTCTCTTCTCTTTCGTTCTTAAAATGTATATTATAATGTATCACTTTGTTTTATATGGAATCTGTGTACTTTATCACATTTTTCATCTTATTTATGTCGTAAGGTAGCTTTTCAAATTTCATTCTATTATACAATTAATAATATTCTTTTTTGTTATCACAACGTTATGTTTTTCGCATTCAGATTAACCTTCTTGTAAGTAAATTTGTATAAGAATTGCTAGTACGATATATTTCGCGAAATTGTGTTTATATCCAAAATATCTGTTTTTCTTTGATTTCGTATTTTAGTTCTTTATATAATTAGGGTTTTAAGGGACAGTTCCAACGTCTTAAAGAAATGGGAATCTGTTGAAACTGAGCAGTATACTCAAAAGCCAATCCAACTCATTTTCATTACATAGGTTGAAGTTATGTGGTTCTTTCTTTATTTGGATCTACGAAGGCATCTTTAAATTTATTGTCAAAGTCTTTGGACTTCCAAAAGAGTAATATAATATGATATTTCCTATATTTTCATTTTTTTTAAAAAAGTTTTCCTATCCTGAATTCGTACCTAGTAAGAGTACATCGCTTGAAGAAGTATATGAAATATAAAATTTTCACTATTTCATTAAGAAAATAATAATACTTGTGAAAGGATTAAATCTGCTATTATATAAGTACTTGCTGAAAAATTCCATCAGTTTCATCAAATTTAATAAGTTTTTACTTTTTTTTAAAAAAAAATGTTGTTAACTATTGAATATTGTAAATCATTATAATATAAAGTTATACTTTCGTCATATACTTCATCATTTGGAAGTTAATAATTCCATTAGTCCTGATTATGAGAAATATGAGAGGTTAAGAAGCAAATATATAACAATATTACTCAAATTTTTCAATGCTTTTACTTATTATTATTAACATTGGAAATTTAATAATCAATTTTCATAAATTAAATTTCGAAAAGATCATAAATGGTATGAAGAGGATAATAATATTAAAAATATAATAGAGGCAATAAGTTCATAATATCACGTTTACATTATATAGTTCATACTCTTAAACCATAATGTTTTGTAAGGAAACCAAATTTCCTAGATCTATTCCTAAAGTGATAAATATTAAATACCTTTTAAGTATTAATAACTTTAATCTTATATATCCATATCTTTATGCACTTTTAAGACGAGCTTACTATTGATTGTTAATACTCAACAGTTCTCACTGAGGCTTAGTAAATAATTTTAATCCTATTATAACACTAATTATAATTGCTGATTAAAGTAATAGTTCTCTTACAATAAGTGTTGTGAGTATGTAGAAGTGTTGTTGCTTGCTGGGTTGCTCCGACTCCAGCCTTTATTTGTTAAATATTTCCTAGAACAACCACTATGAGGGTTGTAACACTTACACAAGAAGGGTCCTCGTCAATTAAGCCGTTTTTTAAAGGTGAAATATATACTTGATATATGGTAATTGAATTTTTCTTAATAGGAAGCCTAAAACAATGATTTCAGTAGAAATCTAACCTACGATTGAAGTTTTTTTTTTTACAAAGAAAAATGATGTGTGTTTTTACCGTATTATTAATAAAATGTTTATTTTCAGGACTTATATAAATCATTTTGAACAATTTTTACTACAATTGGGCATCGTGTTGAAAACAATTCTTAATAAATTTAATTTACAGATTTTAAATTCAGATAACACAATACATATTAATTAGTATCGTCGACTTATTATCTGTAATTATGTTATCGTTTTCCTCATCGTATTTTCCATTTCACACATTGTTAAAACTTAGGAAAAAGGTATTGGAAAACATTTCAACTTCTATGACCTAAAAGAAGCAACACACTTCTAGAAGGTGCGTCTTTTAGGGAATAAAGTTAAAAATACAATGATTCTTGGTTATGATATTTGTATTCTGTGATTTTTGAAATTTAAAGTTAAAGCATAGTCCAACAGTCAAATTCACATCATTATTTCTACCGAAATACTTATTTATGCCTTTGCTTTATGGAAACATGTTGATATTATACAAAGAAATAATGATCCAGATGATCTTGAGGCTTTTGGCTATGTAATATATTAAATTAAGCTTAGTATTCATTTCGTCATATATATACTTCCATATTCACAAAAAAAATTGTCCCGAATTTTTTTTTGGTAATTACGCTACAAAATATTTCAAATGACTAAAGGTTTACGAATGATAAATTGGAGACAAATATATTAGTAAAGTTGTATTAGGACGTGAGTAACATCATTCCAGATTATTATTATGTTTTCATCAATATTAAAGGAACGGCACGTGTGGTTGAAAATCAAAGAGAAATAAGGCTATACGGAAATCGCTCTATAGATACATATTTCAGATATTAAACACTATAGTTAATTGGGCTTCCCAGCAACAATCCAGAGTATTACTTTTTTTTCCCTAGATATTAAATTCGTAACCGTTATGAAAATAACATAGAATAGCCTTTGAACATGGAATCTCTTTATCCAACTCTATTATCCCATCGCTAGTAGTATTCTATACGATAATAAAAGTGCTACTAAGTTGTAGAAAAACTCTAAATACTACCAATATAATCACTATATTCCGTTTAAAGAACACTTTGTTAGGGAGCAATCTAATTGTGTTATAAGTCAAGTTAATTGAATTATTATAGGTAAATGATTAACTGAAGGATTAAAAAGAACATTGCTGAAAGAAAAGTGCAAAAATGATATAAAGGCTTAGACTGATTAAATTGAGTCAACTTGACAGTGAACGGATTTTATATCATTGTGTTTCAAATTGCGGTGAGTTATTGTGAATGCAGTATGGTTATTAGTTTATCGTTGCAAACTTCGATAAGAATATGAACCAAGCACTGATATTAAAGTTATTAGTTTATATCGAACCATTATACGTCTTTTATTTTGTCTTTCCTGCATCTAATTTTAAATTTCAAAACATGAATTCTTTATTTAGCTCTCCCTTCTTTTGTTTACATCCTTTCCTTTTTCCTTATCCAGACTATATAGATGTAACCTCTTGGAGAGTTTGTTGAAATTTCAAGAGATATTGTCTGTATGAGGTCTGTACACAGGACTCAATACCAAAGATGCAAGGATCGTTTCAAACATAACAATTTCCACCTGAGAATTGGGAAATAATATTTCGAAGGCATAGGGGCATTGAGATGAAGATTACTGGGAGTTTAAGCTGTTTGTATGATGAGTATTTACTAATATAAAGTCCCGATCGTGATAATCGAGATCGATGAGGATTCTCTTGATTGTATATCAAGAAGTTCTCCATGTAGATTGGTAGGTATTCTATCATTTACAAGCCTCTACAATATCTTCCTGCATAGTATCTTCAACACCTCCACGTGCCACAAACCGAGATGAACAAGAAGCGATACCCGCCCACCTTTGAATATACGTTTCTATTGGAGAACCCGATTGGCCTGGCCGCATGTGCAGTATCACGTAGCTCACTATTCCATATTCAGGCAATCCTTCCTCTATTGTTTTTCGTTGGAGTAAGAAGAAAAGGGGGAAAAGAGTAAATTTAGTCAACCACCGCCCATTAGGACAGTCACGCTTCCCGATTCCGCTGGTGGCAAGCCAAGATGACCAGCCGAAGCCAGACACCAAGCATCAGGACAAGGCCATCGAGCCTCAAGCCCGAGACGGCACAGTCTCATCCACCATCTGCGGTGGGTGCGGCTATGTTGAGATGTGCGAAGACGGCGTGGAAAGCTGGAAGAAGTGAACCGTGTACACTACCGGTACTGTACATGGAACAAGGCCCACGCCCTTCAACCTTTCCAGCAATACGAGGCCAGACAGGCATGGCATTCGTGCGGCAGCTTGTGTGCGCCGACCACCTTCAGCATCAGCCCACACGCAAGGCAGCGAGGCCATTCGGGATCGCCGCCCTGCGTCGCGATCTGGTTCCCGTTGGCAATGAGCGCCGCCGTCTCGGCCGCCGAGAACTGCAGCTGCATCGTCGACACGTTGGACGGGAACGTCCAGTGCGCGTTGGGCAGGTAGACGACCGTGACGGCAGCGGAGTCGTTGCAGCCGAAGAACTGCGCCTTGAGCGTGCTGAAGAGGCCCGGCGCCGGCATGCGCGGGAGGCGGCCGCGGAGGCGGCCGTCGCGCTGCGCCGCCTCGTACGCGGCCGCCAGCGCCGACCCGTCCGGGTACGCGAGCGCGTCGTTGGAGTTGTCGCTGACGACGACGACGTCCACGCCGCGGCCGGGCTCCAGCAGCGGCAGCAGCGGCACGTTGCGGTCCGGCTCGCCGCCGTCCACCAGGAACAGCTGGTCGGCCGCGAGGGCCGGCGGCGCCGCGGCGCTGCTGCTGCTGGAGCTGCTGCTGCTGGTTGCCGCCGCGGGCGACAGGAAGCCCTGGAAGGGGTTCGGCACGATCGAGTAGCCGTACCGCGCCGCCGGCGTGAACTGCTCGACCGCCGCGACGATGGCGGCCGGGAAGAAGCGCGTGACGTCGACGCCCAGCGACGCGTCGCACGCGAACGACGGCAGCAGGTTGGACGACGCGCCCATGGCCCAGGCGAGCGTGTCGAAGCCGGTCGCGCACTGGGCCGCGACGCCGCCCGTGATGTTGCTGCCGAGGTAGCGCGCCTGCACGAAGGCGCCCACGCCGCCGGCCCACGCGCCGAACTCGAACGGCGTGAACTCGAAGACGGGCCCGGCGGCGCCCGGCGCGCACTCGCCCGTCGCCGGGTCGATCAGCGCCGCCGTCAGGATCGGGAACGGCACCGCCTGCGCCGTGAAGTTGGAAAGGCCCGCCACCGCCGTCAGCGTCGTGCCCGCCGCGCCGTCGCCGCCGCCGCCCATCACCTGGTAGCCCAGCATGCGGCCCCAGGCGTCCGTCAGCGACACGGGAAAGCCGCGCGCGCCCTTGGCGCCGATATCTGCGCCGATCTGCGCCAGCGCCGCCGCCGCCGCCGCGCTGCCTGGCGCGAGGATGCCGGCCTGCAGCCGCGGCGTCCACACGTCCGCCGCCAGCGCCGTGACGGTCGGCCAGTTGCCGGCCGCGAGCGCGCTCAGCAGCCACGCGCCGCCCGACAGCGCCGCGTGGTACGTCAGCGCCTGGAAGAGCCCCGCGGTGCCGGCGCCGCCGCCGTCGCGCGCGTCGAGCGCCTGCACCACGCCCGCCGCCGTCAG
>JASMMZ010000005.1:29749656-29781648 GCA_038502455.1 Anisogramma anomala
CGGAAGCCGCCGCCCGAGACCGCGAGCGCGACCGACGGCAGCGCCGCCCCCACCGCCGTCGCCGCCGCGAGGCCCCCGGGCAGCGCCGCCGCGAGCCACGCCGCCAGCGCCGCGTCGGCGTTGACCTTGCGCGCGGCCGTGTAGCTGGCCTCCGCGGGCGAGAGGCCCGTGGCCGCGCGCACGAGGGGGCTCCCTGGGCAGGCGGCGTCGGCGGGCGCGTAGACGGAGTCGGCCATGGCCGCGGCCGCGGCGAGGCCCAGGGTCAGGAGGCGCCAGAACATGGGTGGGCCAGGGGACGGTGACGGAGGAGGGAGGAGGGGAGCGGCCGTCTAGCTTGCACCGGCGGATGTCAGAGGACCGTGAGAGGTGATATGGGAAGATCGCAGGTGGGCTGGGCCTCGGAGGAACAACGAGAAGCGTTCCAGCGTCGGAGCACGGCCACGCGGTGCGACGCCAGGAATGCGGATGACATCCTATACGCAGCACATCGCACACCTTGGCCCGCGGGCCTCCTATTAAAAGCATAAAGCATGGAGCAGCGGAGCACACCGACGGAGAGTGGAGCCAGCCCAGCCTTGCCGGGTGGGTAGGGAAGCCGGTCTTCTCTGCAAACACGGTGCCTCCGCGGACGAGCGCCCCAAATCCGGCCAGCCTGTCACCTCGTCCGCACCGTGCCATCGCTGCAGAAACTCGTGCGGTCCCGGCCAAGCACGGAGATTGCAACAGCATATGCCCGTGCCCGTCCCCCACGTGATGAGGAGTGCGTGGCTGATGCTGTGCTTGTGCCGCTCTCGATTCAAGGGGCGAAGCATCGACTTGCCAGACACGAGCTGGTTGCGAAGCACTGGACAATGGAGGTGCTAGTGATAGCCAAGCAAGTGTGGTTGGGATGAGGATCCACAAAAGAGGGCTTGTCATTGATTACGCTCTCGATTCTCGATGAAATGAATCGATCGCATAATACGTTAGTTTCGGAGGCTATTCATTTCGATTGGCAACAAAAAAAGACGGAGATCGAGAGATTGATCGAGCGTAGATCTCCATCCACTACACATCATGAATCTGATTTATCCAATTTAACGTCAGGAGGTAAGGTCTGTGCGTACTCTGTACAATCGGCAGTCTGACGCGCGCCCTTCTAGGCCCAGCCATGGCAAGGGGGAAGAGGCGTAGAAGGAAAGAAAAGGAAAAGGACAATGGACCGGAGCGGTATACGAAGGCGACGATGGTTTGAGATTGGCAACTGAAGATGGTAGACGCGCCTGATAAATACCCATCCCTTGTCAGAAACGCCGTGTGCTCGGCCGTCTCTACGACGGCACAGACTACATGAATCAGATCAAATCAAATATATATAAATGGTGCTGATAACCTCTCAATACAGGTACGTAACGTACACGGCGCGCATGGGAAGTTTCGTTCACTTACCCCCGCTGAATAACCCATTACTATTGCCAGTAAAACACGCCCACCTGTTAACAAAAAAAAATCGGTATCGTGCCCAACGATTTCGCCAAAATCCACATATATAAGAAGCTCTTTCAGGGCGAATGATGAAGCCACGGGGAAAATCAACTTTACTCATCGCAAAAAAATCAGGTTTATCAACACGCGTAGCTAAAATCGATCACAACGAAAAAAAACGAACCAGAGGGAAACAAGGGAACGAGTTGACACTATTATCTGGTTATGAAAACAAGAATAGTCAAATTACCTATGATTCAACATGATAGCACCCCGAACACAACTATTATGTCGGTAAGGTCTCTGCACATCAACGTAAGAAGAAGACAGTATAGTATTTCAAGTAGTAAGGTAAGATAAGTTAGATGTAAGAGGGAGAAGAGGCATCCGGAGAGTGCACGCCTTAGGTGAGAGTTTATAAGCTCTCACCTAGAGCGTGGCACTCTACCATACACTGAGCCAAAGTCCCCCCTGGGGCTTGACACGCTATCAAGCACTGCAAGAGTGCTTCCTACAGCGTGACACGCTATTATGCACTCCGTAAACGTGGTCCACCACGCTGGCTAATTATGGTGATATTTAGTAATATCTATACTGGCAATCGTTTCTTTGTTGAGGAGCTCCGTACCTATAATCCAATAATAATAGTGCAATTCCTTCAAGTCTTTAATCAGTTATTTCATAGTAATAGTGTAATTCGTTTGAATATTTAATCCGTTGTTTGGTAGTAATATTGTAATTCGGTTAAGCTTTTACTTAATTGATTAATAATAATAATAGTATAGGTTTCGAAAGTAACAGTAGTATAGGTTTTAAAAGTTTGTTTTAAAGTGAGGGTGATTCTTGTCAAGATGTAATTACAGGAGTGTGATGATGAAGGTGTGATTATGAGTATTACGTATTTTAGAGTTCGTATAAAAATATATCGTTATTGGTTTAAGTAAAATTTCTTTTTTTTTTCTCTTTAAAAAAATGGTTCAACCTTTAAAGTAAGCTTTAAACTAACTATTCAACGTTTCTACGCCTATAACAATAATTTTTAGTTTGTTTTTAAGCGCTTTCGTATGAATTCATCACTTAATTTATATAATATTCTGAATATTCGTAATAAATATCGCTTAAAAACCGTTCGGATTGGCGCTATCTGGCATATTATAGTTGTTGTATCAACGTCACCGCAATCGTTACATGCTACGCTGCTAACATTAGCCTTGGCAAAACCAATATATTATCAATCCCTAAATTTATCTTTTACTCGCCCGCCATAGCCATACCCTTCACACCCCTCTTTCTACATTTTTTTTCCTCCTCTCCTTATTCTTTTCATTTTTTTTTCCTACCCCCTAAGCGTAAAAGGGTTTTTTTTAGCGATTATAAACCATACCTTTTTGTTATGTGTGAAAATCCCACCTTTATCCGTGGCAGCTCCCCGCTTTCGTAAACGTAATATTGCAAAGTTATAACATAATATGTAATAATTATCCTCTTAAATCGTATTATATTAATATCCGTTTAACATGACGAAAACAATGAAGTGAGGCTGCTACCTAGAGGCGTGGCTTGTAAGAGTATATCATGAGGCCTTTTTCATACGTAAAACTCTAAAGTAATACCTCCGGATACGCGTCCCTAATCTGCGAATAAATGCGTTTTACGTATCGTACGTTACTTTTACTGCTACGGGTGAATCCACCATTAAATTCCATTAAAACGGAGGTGTTTTATCTTGTTGTTACCGTTACAAACGGAATAGCAACGTGTACGCCCCCGTTTCAATAGTACTAAAGCTGATTTCTGAAGCTCAGCCTCACGTACATTATTCCTACAATAAGTTATTTACTATTTCAATACGTAATTTAGGGTTAAATTTCTTTTGTATCTCTTTTTTAATAAATTGATCAGCATTTATTCATTTGACATGAAACTTTTCGAATATATAGCTCAAAGATTATTTATGCATCATTTACGTTTTGATACGTTAGAAAAAGCTAAAATTAATGTTTCACTAAATGTTAATTGGTGAACGGGGGAAATGAAACCATTATCACCGCCTATCAGATGGGCTTATATATAAACTACACAGGTAAATTCAATAACGTTATTACGCGTCGTCGTAAATTAGGTGAACTTGTATCTCGCCCTCTATCTACCATTATATAGCCTAATGTTAGAGGGGCGCCCAGCCTTCATTGTGGCGACAACACTGACGGTGGTATCGATGATAACAGTAGCGCTAATGGTAACGATGAAGGTGATGATAAAGGTGACGATGATAGCGACAACGATAACGAAGCCATCTGCTTCCCTTTTCCATTCGGAAATAGAGAGATATCATCCTATATATCTTTCGGCTTAAATAGGCTCGTATGAAAATACTTATACAAAAATAAAATTGAAATAGAAATATTCGTAGCTTAAACAATAAATGGTAATTGTAAAAATTGATAATAAACGAATAAAACGGAGAATAATATATATGAAACCAGATAATATGTTAATAACATGGTAAAAAGCCTTTTTAAACGAGAAGCGTTAAATGAATGGTGTAAAATGCAAAACAGGTAGGAAATGATACGCCTATTTTAGGGTAAATGAAAAATGTATTCAATAATGTCATCTAGGACAATATCTCTAAATACAATCGCTTTCAATACCCTATGAGTGGCACCTTTGGTTATTATATCTGCGGGGGTTCATTTCTCATCTATTTTTTGTCTTTTCAATTGCGCGACGTTTATACAATTTGTTCAAGGCTATCATATCGATTATAAGGCGTTTCTCCTTTATTATATCGATCTTGATAAAATACTGATAAGAGGAAAAGTAATTGGTATAAATTACTAAAAGAATGGGTATTAAAATAATATTAGTCATGATTATTCAAACAAATATCGCAAAAAAGCTATTAAAATCGAATCTTTCAACTATATTATGAGTCTTGGAAGTGAAAATACTTCCTATAACCAGTTTGTACTTAATCGAACTTTCATAAATAACTTTATTTCATAAAGTAAATTCTCTTCAATCTCATATTTGGTTATCGATAATAAATATCAAGACTATGTATTAAATATAATCGCTATTATTAGCGAAGGTATAATTTGTAAACACAAACAGTTTTACTATTCTTATGTCGAGTAATACATAGCGAAAGCCGCATTTGGATTATGAATTTGCTATTGAAGGTGATTATTTGACGCTTTATATACATTATTAAGCTGGTTTATCTAATACTATGTAAACATAAAAGGATTAAGGGCTGTTATCGGTTTCACAATTGATATAATTTAAGCCACTCGTAAACTTTAACGCTTGTATTTGTTAACTCGTTTTACGTTGATCAAATAGGAGTAATTTATTATGTGACATATTTTATAAGTTTTAGGTTATTTTTGAAGCTTTATAATTACACTGTTCCCGTCAATAAAGCGATTCTTCATTAAACATACTGTGGGATTCGCCTTTGAATTAAAGTTTTAAAAATTGCTGCCCTCTACTGTCAAAAATAATGTATCAAATAACATAAGTGTATTGTATATTTAAATGATAATAGACCTAAAGCCTTTTCAACGCGATGTTGAAACTAGTCAGTAGACGTCGAAACATAAGGTAGCTTTGATGAAGCAGTTTTTATAATGCGTTTGACAAGTATCAAATTAGTATATACCAATATTATTCAAGCCTTAGGGCAATTTGAAAATATATAAGATTGTATTGAACACGTAGTGTTATTGGAGTTTTACAGGTATATGGATGGCAATACATTACTCCAACTTCTTTTCAAATTAAATATAATCTTAGGTAATATCCTGAAGCTGAAGACTTAGGCTATAAGAATTAAGTTAAAAGATTATAAATAATTAATTTCAATATTCATTCGTTCGTTTTGAAGTGAGCGATTAAATTATTGTATTTCATTTTCGATATTATCATACCCTCTCATTATAAGAAGACCTTTATAATGTGGCTTTCCGGATTAAATTCTTACTTTGTATATTAATTGAATAGGAAGGATTTGGTTATCATTGTGAATTGGATTATACTATTTAAATCAAAACAAGAATGCTTCATTTAAAATACGGAGATTTTCTTTTGGGTAAATTCCTTAAAATATTACCCTTTGTTGTAATAACGGCTTTAATATAGAGTTTCATACTATATCTATGGCTTTTTATCTTCTTTTAAATGATAAATTAGTTTCATATAAAGGTTAAAAGATGTTTTTGTTATTTTTAAGCAGAATGGACGCCTTGTTTATCATCTTATTTACTTCGTTAACTTAATTTGTTAGTTTTAATAAGATAACAGAATTTTCAAATGATTATATAGAGGGTATATATATTTTAAAGGTTGGTTATTAGGTTATGCTAATAGTATAGCAGCTATTACTACTTCATGCATTCTGTTTGAATTGATGAATTGTTTACCTTTGGCTTTTCATTATCTTGTACTATAGTTTAGCAATAAAAATATTTGCAGTTTGGGAGCTTTATAAATATACTGTATTCTTCAATGCCGTTGGTTTTCCAAGTGTTAGTTTACTATTTTTTTTTCTTTCTTTTGTATCTTAAAACCTCATATTTCAGCTGTATCATGAGAACTTTATTGTTAAAGCGTGCTCCATATTTTTAATAATACGTTGAAAATATTGGTTTTAGCTTTGGTAAAATGCAAAGCCGTTGTAATCTTCGTTTTAACATTTTTTCTTCAGACCGTTACTCTACAGTATAAAATAGGTTTTTGATTCAAAGGAAATAACGAATATAAGAAGTGTCGGTATTAGTTTACTTGGATTAAAAATGTTGTTTATAGATTTTACGGCTTTTCGAATAATTAACATTTTGTATTTCCTCTTTTCATTTCATTTAATAATTTTTTTTTTTTTGAGGTTAGCTATATTATTTACATTTACCGATACCTTCAAACGGCGTTACAAGTATTTATCTATACCTTCTTCCAATTATTTTAGCTTTAATTCAAAATTCGTTCGAATTAAAAGCTATAATTACGTCATGTGTGATTCAATTCAAAAGCCAAAGACAAATATCTATCCAATGGATTATTAGGGAATTTTTATAATTTGTTACGAAAGCGTCCGCGTAAATTTAGGAGCCTAAAATGACTTTGTAATGTTTACAGAATTGAGTACATTGTACCTTTTGAGGTATATCATATCTATATTAACCATATAATGAAAGTTAATATCGTTTTCTAATGAGAATTCTAACCTTTGTATGGCTTGTAAGTAAAATGAATATTAGTGGCAAAACTTCTTGATATCCATGAACATTTCTTTACTCCATTAATATAACTCACTATGTAGAAGAACCTGAAAGAGCGTTTTGTAGCCGATAATCAGAGTCTTCAGGGTAATATACGTAGTTCCGACTATATTAAGTAAATTGCTTCCATTATACATGCTTTCCAGAACAACCATAAGTATGTAAATTTTAAACAAAATACATTGGATGCGTTGATTACAATGCATACGAATTGGTCTATCGCATTGCGTATTTTAATACAAATTGGTAAATATTAGGTAATAAGAACATAAATACAATTTTACAATATATAATATGAAACTTAACTGGATTAAATCGTATATTCTGTATTCTTTCACCGGGGAACGTTTTCTTCACTTTATCGAATAAAATTTGTAGATATATTTTCGTATAGTTGAGTTAAGACTTGGGGAATTTTACTGTAAAAACTTTTAATGACCGTTTTTCGGCGGTCAAGATTTCTATCGCGTCGGTATTTAGCATAATTCCTTGAAACCGACAATTATGTCCAACAACGTGAATTATAATATCATATAGACGTTTAATATTTGACTTTGAGGAGGTAGGTTTACATTATGTAACAATAATGTTTTTTATAGGTCTGTAAATACCCATGAATCCGTTTCCTTATTTCAACTTATTATGAAAATCGCGTTTTTTGGCGAGTTTTCCCAAAATGTAAATTAGTATAAGTTCATTTTGAATTTATTGGTAGGGAATTATATATTGTAACGTTGTCTATTCGATTGGTCGAAGTAATAGTAGTATTGTAATGGTCAATTGGAGGATTTATTGTTCTAGGTTTAGCAAACTGCTAGCCGGTTTATACACTAATCTATATACTCAATTGCTTGGCCTGTGCTCTAGTTTGAAGTGGTCTCATACTTTATGCGACTGGCACTCTATTCAGTATATCAACAAATAATATACTCAGCTTATATTCAGCGTAGTCAACTATACTATAAGTAAAATAGACTTACTGAATTGCAATTACTACTATTCCAATACTGGAGGATTTTTATTTTGTACGCGCCCGCCAATATATTTTATCTAATTTTTCTGGTTTCCGTCCAATCATTTCCTTGTGAAGTAGCTAAACCCCTGTTAATTCCAGTTAAATTTCGTACCCATATTAACCTTAGTTATCTTTTCTTTACTTTACGGCTCCGAATCTCTACTTTACCAACTCCAGTATACATATTTTCCGTTATAAACCTGTGTATATAAGCTTACTACCTCCACTAGCCGTTTTAATCTACGTGGGTTAAACAGTCTGCCACTTCATTTAATTCACGTGTGTTAACTAGCTTACTATTTCTCTATTAATGCTGGTCATTTTAATTAAAGTGAGTGAAGATACTTATTAATTTCGCTCAACACATTTAGGTTAATAAACCTATTTTTACTTCTTATTTAAACGTACTATTTGAAGAAATAACTATCGCTGGCTTAATTCCTGTAATATTTTTCAAGTTTTCTAGAATATCTCTATTCGATAACATATAATTCGGTCATTTCTGGTAGCCTATGAACATATCCCTAGATTTATATAGTTATCCTATTACTATTTACAAATTTTTCAATAGCCTGATTCGGGAATATATTCGTTCTACTTTTTCGGAATTTGTTTGTACAATTAACTAATTGGAACTTTTAAATTTTCCTATAGTTGTACGCTTTATGAAATACTATTACATTCATCATCAAGCTACTTTCAACAGTAATTTCGAACTTTATAATATATTCGAATAAATTTCTTCCGTGAGTATATTTTACCTCTGGAATATATGGAATTATTAGTCATTTAGTACCGACGTTAAACGTTTCCTATAAATCTATGCTTGTTTAGAAACCAGCTATTATACTATAGATCTTTGAAGCCGATAGGTTTTGTATGATTCTTTCACATTTGATAAAGGTGGAATTATTCAATTATTGGTAATACCAAATTCATGTCTTAGTTATGTTTATCAATGAAAGCTTGAAATAAATCAATTTATGACGATCAATTTGTATTATTTGTAAAGAAATCGTTCGTAAAGATTGTTAACTTTGATTTTGATAGGTTCATTAGAGCCATATTTATTACTTGGTTCAGCTCTCTCATTTCTTACTTTAACCTTTTATTTAATCGTTTAATGTTTTTATCCGTTCCGTTTTCTATTTATAAAATCATCGATAGATTATAAAAATCATTCGGTTAACATTAGATAGCGATATGACTTCCACTGGCACGTTATTCTAGATACAGATCAACCATAGTTATATTAATCTTGTTCATTGTATCGAAGTTAGCGACGTGACTTTTGTAGTGAGAACTAAGGATAGTATTAAAAGTGACTATGCGGATTAACGATCCGTTAAAATAAAACTGATTCCCTTTCAACAAAGTTGGAGCTGGCTTATAATTCCAAAACTTCAAATCCTTCATCGCTTATTTTTCCTATGCTATAATACTAGCTTTTTGAAGCAAAATGTTATCATTAATGTATATACTCACAAAGCCGAAGTCTTGATTTTACATTCCTAATATATGCGCTCTGCATATTAATAACATCATACTGCATAGTTATTGAAAGTATGATCAAAGGGTTTAAGCACAATAAACACCGAATTTAAATCATCTATATCATAACTTAATATATTAAATTTCCATATAGAATGGGTACATAATACTTCATTACTGTAATTTATTTAACAATACGATCCACTATCAATCGGTTCCTCATTTTGTGAATAATTACCTTATATCGAGGCTATTAATGTTCAACTTCTTTTTGGTCTCAATAAGCAGGCTTTTTTTTAAAAAAAAAAAAAAAAACATGAAACGTGAACTAATTATCTTAATAGTTAACGACTACATATGAATCTATTAATTATATTGGCCATTGTATCCTCAATTGATTAGACGTAACCTTTTGTAAAGTCGTACTATAATTCTACCTTTAACCTAGTATATAATTCTCGACTTCAAGATCGTAACATTTGGGTTGTACATATTTAACTCGACTTTAGTAATGAAGGGTATAACTCCTCGAGTTAGGATTCGGTTAATTTCAATCCTATTGCGTTTCTCAAAAAAAATTGCCAAAAACATTATTAATTTTTGTAATAACAGTCAAATATATTACCGTCAAGTCAACTATACTTACAGTTATTTAATTGTACTTACTCCAAAATAAACCTCAGTTTGCAGGACTAACTATAGTCATTGTACAGTGAGTGCCCACTTCAAAATGGGGCATAGGTCAAAACATTTGCCCATGAAAATTAGCGTGCAAACCGGCTAGCAATCTGCCAAACTTAGAATTTACAACTTATCAATCAGAACTAATTTCAATGAGATACCAGTTTCTTCGACCACATTGATTCTAATTGACTACATTACAACAACAAAGGCATACCAACAATAATTCCTTATATCCGAAACTTCAAAAACAAATCTTAATTATCCCTTTTTCTTGCTTATACAAGTAATATTATAAATACAATCTGTTATATATTTCTTATCCTTCATATTCTTCATTTTTAATAACTATTCACGCTAGCTGTATTTAATCAGCTTTTCGGTTATAGGTGGCAAGACATTGTATTTACTCATTCGTTTAACTTCAAAGTCGTCATCGCTATCGTTATTGTCTCAAATATTGGGTTTACCCTATATAATATGAAACTTCGCGAGGTTGTTATAATTTCATTAAATATTTTAAAATTTAGAAATACTCAACATTTTATATAGTTTATCCTCTTACTTGATTCCCATTTCACGAGGAATTTACTCCGTAACAGTAAAAGAAATACGTAGATTATCGTGGTATCATTTCCAGTGATAAGGGTATTATTAACTTTAAAGGAGAACCAATTCCTTCCGCAATTCCTTAATTATTTTCTGTAGGCCCCAACTTACTTTTGGATACTTATTAACAGCGAGTATTAACATATAAGCATGGATACTCATTAAAGACCAAGAAAGTTCATATCAGGCCAGTAAAACCCGCATTATAACTAAAGTCCTTAAACGACTATCTAAAAATATATATCCTAGTTTCTAAAACTTGAAATCTTGAATTTAAGAATATCGTACGATTTATGTAGTAGAGCGTATGCTCTTTCTACCTTCCTAATACTACAATAAATCTTATCAAATACCTATTTACACTAAATTTCTATTATTTTAACGTTCGCTCAAAAATCTGGCGCTGCAAATATAATACTAGTATTGTAAACGACGATATCAGGTAAACCCAAGTGCATATCAATGTTCAATAGTCTTAACGTTTCGCATATATTTTTTGATAAAGATTTTCAAAATTTTACGCTGTAAGAAGTGTTGCAAAGTTAATAACGTATATAACAAATTTATTATTCAAGTAAAACACGGGAATAAAAATCTCGAATTTAAAATCTTTTTCTTTTTCAAAGTCAATATGAATTTTCGATGGGTTTTATTATACGTTTAATAATTATGACAGATCTTTGAGATGGCTTCCAAAGAAAAATATTCCATATTTTGATATGCTACGGACTTTAAGACTTCATAAAGCTTATTGACAGCTGGATAGTAAAAGCGCCAGTATAAATAGCTTATTTATAACTCCATTGAGTTTAATACTACAACCTTCAACCCTTAAACATGAAAATACAAATACTCAAACTTAAACGAAAAGGGAAATATTTAGCCGTTTTTTACTAACTTATTAACGTTAACTTTGAAATTGACACCGATGGTCATGATATCCCACAAATAAAAGAGAAAATATGTAAATAACCTCGGGATATATAATGTAATCGACGTGATAACAGTCTAAATAACAGTTATCACTAATAAAGATAATTGTTTTCCTAGTCTGAATATTATTTAACCTTGTCATTATTATATCTATTAATGTTCGTAATAATAATATTTTGCCTCCGAAATGCTATGTACGATGAATAACCTCTTATTCAGTATCTTTTTGCATTATTGTATGGCATAATACTTTGTCATATGTCGTTCTAATAAATTATAAAATTTAAAGCTATATAAAAGATTAGAATCTCAATTAAGGCGAAGTTAAGAATCATTTCAACTCAAACGGTACAGGAAAACATATTTTGTTGATGAATCGACCGCGCTCAAAATAAGAATTTTATACCACTTAATTTATTTAGTACTATTTTCGCTGTAATTCCATTTTCACCTTCGAAATTTAAGATATAATCTAAATAACCTTACCAAAAATGAATGGAGAAATAGATATCATACATTACCTGTTTATTGGTACGCTTAGCTTGGGGGTAAAGAATCAACTAGCAATCGAACTTACCATAAATCAAACATGTTACGCTACTATTATAACGATAATCTATATAATCAATAGATATCTTTAAATCTAGCCCTCGTTAACTCCAGTATAATTATATCTACTAATTCGAAGGTATTGGACTCGGCTTTGGACGTTAGAGCCGCCCGTACTTACAATTGATATAATGTACTATTACGTGGTCTTTTTGATCCACGTTGCGGAAGTTATTAACTTAAGGGCACATACGTATCGAATTTAGTATATATGCTATTATAGTTGCAGGCGAAAATTTCAATCAACTGAGAAAAAGACTTACAGGTAGTATTTGAGCGATATAAAGCTTATTAAAACTCGATAGAGCCTATTACAACTTCACGAATTTATTTACGAAACGTGGTTTCGCCAGCATAAATTTTTCCTAGTACTTATTCATATAACCTCAGATTATCGGACATATTCTTTAAAATATTAATTAGTATTTTCGTCTTTTTTTACTTTTACTATTTTTTTTTTACCTAGTAGTAACACAGTTAGTATAATATTACATGAGGGATATATCTTATTCGAAATAATATCTTATATCTTTATGAAACTCTTGGAAAATTTTTACCTGCATCAGGAAGGTTAGTTATTAATCACTAGTGTACCCTATCAATATTCTAGTAAACAATAAGTAAAAATCAGATGAAGAGACCTCCATCTACCTAGAAAGATTTAGAAAAGGTATTATTTTCGTATTAAAAAAGTTATAAAGCTTCCTGTCATACTTATCTACAAAGTTATTAAGTTCAACGAAATTTGTAAAGAACTTATAGTTGGTATTTACTATTTTAATAAGTATCTGAGAAAAATTACAATAATCTTCCCAATTATTGTTGGTATTTCCTATCATTAACTGAGACCTTGAAGTCTTGTAGTCGCGATGATAAGGGTAATTTCTAGTCGCCTATTCAAAAGAGTAAAGTTATATAGTAAAACTTATAGTTAGCTTGTATATATAAGTGTATTTTCTATGGCAAGCTTCACTTTAAAGGATTTATCGATTATGGGGGAGAGATTCCAGGGTAAAGGGAACTTCACTATAAAAAATTCATTAGATGAATTAACGGTCTTACTTAATTAACCGTTGGATACCGCTGACGTTAATATCTTCTATTGCTTTGAAAATCTCTAATTTACGAATTCTGCCGTCACTAAGTATGTACTCTACACTGTCACATAGATATACTAAACTGTGGAGCATATTAATAGGTTTGGAATTATTAGAGTATTAAAAACTTAATTTAACTAAGTCTTGAAAAATGTGACCTTAAAAGCGTATAAAGAAGTTAAACTACCTGAACTTCATTTTCCTTAGGGCGTGAATTTTAAGAGAATTCCTTAACTTGTATCAACTCCAAAAGGCTCTTTATTAACTTAAAGATATTCTTTCCCAGCATGTATACTACTCGTTGAAAGGGCTTGACTTTTAACTTTTTAACCCCTTCTCAAATTAACTTCCAAATATTAGAAATTCGATCCTTCAAAAACCCCGTAAGTTTTGAAACCCGTTTTCGTAATAGTCGAGCTCGCTAAAGGTTTAATTTCGAGTGAAATAGCTACCAAAATAACCAATTCATTGGTAAATTCTGAACCTATTCACATTAAGTAAGTGAGTAGAAGAGTAATCGTTAGATTGTGATTTTTGTAGTAAAAGATAGATGATACAGGAGAAGTATTCTAGAGAGGGCACGCTACGGATAGAAGTTCACAAGCCTCCTATCCGGGCAGTGGCCCTTTTTCCGTACACTCTGGAATACCCATTTAAGACCGCTCAATGCATTGCTGTTCGGTCTAAAATATACATTACAGACCGCTCCATACATAATGCACTTTGCGTCTTACATGAGTACAGCCTGCAACGTGACACATTATCGTGTATCCTGTAAAAGTGCATCTTGCAATACAGTGCACTGCTACTTAGCCTATAAATACTATTTACAAGGGTATATAGTGATATCTAAACAGGCAATATTTTCTTTTTTTCCTTATATACCCATAATTCAGTAGTGACTGTGTAATTGTAGCGGTTCTGTATACGTAGTACTATAATGACAGTGTAGTTGCAAAGGTCCAAATCAGCAGTTTCTGTAGTGACAATGTAGTTGCGATATCAATTGTAAGAGGTCCAAATTAGTAGTTTCCGTAGCGATATTATAATTATAATATGGTTCTTATTAGTCATTTAATAGAGATAATCGTATAGATTAGTTCCTAATTGGTAATAACAGTGCTATATGCCATCGTTCCTAGTTGGTAATAATAGTGGTATATGCCATCGTTTTAGGCAAAACTTTTTTTTTCTTTACTTAGTAAAGCATTCATGTCGCGGATTCGGTTACGTAACCTTTTTCGTAACTTTTAATAGTGACAACTATTAAAAGAATCGCTCATATTTTAAATACGTAATTCAGGGCCTTTTTTGTAGGTAAAAGCGGTGATAATACACCTTTCTAGGCGGTTTGATTTCGTAGGATCAGGTTTGATGCGGCTCCTGAAGCGTTTCATAGTGATAAGAGAGCTTCTAAATCGTTTGTTATAGCTGTAAGAGGCGCGGATAACGCAATATCCAGAATATTTGTTGATCTTTAGCCTGTCTGGTCCTCCAGGTCACGTTCCGAAGTGCTATTGCGGCTTAGTCCGTTCTTAAAGTCGAAAGCCGGTTTTCCAAGGCGGTCCGCTCTTGTATTGAGATTCAGATGCGTACATAACATCTAGCCATTCCTCCTCCTAAATCTGCGGCTGAAAATGTGGATTTAGGTATTCCCTTTCTTAAGGTCACGGCTTTGAATATTGTATTGTAGCCGCTCCTGCTGGTATGAGCGGTGTGAGTGTTGTAATCGTAACCGCTTTTGAATTTTACGAGCGGTATGGATGTTGTATTTGTAGCCGCTTTCATGTTTTGTAAGTTATTTGGAACTGCGTATCCAAACCTTCGTTTTCTTATAGGTATAGTCCGAACTCTGCAACCAAATCCTCCTTTTTTAAAAAGTGTATAAAATACACTTTTAACCTTTCCATTTGTTTAGGGTGTAGCCCGGATTACATACCTAGCCCTTCCTTTTCTTAAGGTTGCGGCCAGGAATACTTATTCAAACTATCTTTCTCTTCCTTCCCTTACAGCCCTCTTTCTTTTTGAGGCTGCGGCCTGGACTGTATATTCAGACCTTTTTTCCCCTTGCTTCTTTTGCAGCCCTTAATTTTCTTAAGCTCGCGTTGACTCTTTCGTTTTTAACGGATCATTCTTTTCTTAGGATCCTACGACTTATTATATTCCTTGTTTTTTACCGATTGTTTCTTATATTGCTCTAAGTAAAATCTTTTCATAAATTCCGTATGATACGAATTTTTATTCTACTAGTCTGGAAAGTCGATAAGTTAAGCTCTTTCGAATAAGACTTTCACGCGGCGGCTATTCCCGCTTCCTAAGGTATTAATAACTCTACTTCGTAGTTAAATTCGTAAGGCTTTGAGAATAAGTAGTTTACTATTTGCTATATACCAACTTGCAACTCGAAAATCTTCCAATAAAATCATCTAACATATTAGGCTCGTATGTTTTCTCCTTCTAATAGCGAAATATAACAGCCAAGATATATGTGTTTGCCGTATTTACCGTATATGAGTCGAGTTTTTCAACTGGTGTATCGACGATATCCTAGAGGCCCAGGTTGATTTCATGTATCATAGCCTTTCTAATTCCCAAAATTTCAACCAAAATATTGAAGTAAGCGTTAGCTTCCTCCGGTTTCGTTGGTATTGAGACTATATCAGTCGTCTTAAATCAATTTTGGTAATGTCTAATAAACGTTAACCAAGCGATAGTAACGTTTAGTGGTGCTACACTAGCTAAAAAGCTAGGATAACTTAAACAAACTTAGAGTACACAGAGCTAACAGGGAAAGGTTTCGTTAGCGTTAAGTAGCGTTACACTAGCTAAGCAGCTAAGAAAGTATAAACGTTGTACGTAATAAACTTAAAGTATATAGGGCGAGAAAACTTAGAACGCACAGGGCGAATGTAACAAGACGAATAAGGTAAACGTAAAAAAAAGTAGGAAATAAATATAGGTGTGGGGAAGTATATTGTGTGATCTGATATATATGTAGTATCTAGTTAACAGTCCAGATTATTATATCATGGCCGCTTTTATTAATACAAGCCGTTTAATTATTCCACATGTCGCCGCTTTTAGATTTTGTAAACGGTTTGAATACTATATTCGTAACCTCTCCTGTATTTTTCGAGCAGTGTAGTTTGTCTAGATCAAATCAGATGGATCCAAACAAAAGGTTCCGAAACATAGTGGTTTTAGCTTACGGAGCCTGGTACGTGATGAGACGCTCTCCAAAAAGTGCTCGGGTACGTCAAAACGCAAAATAAGGGTTGATGATGGTATAACGGGGCTTTTAGTAAATAAAATGTCATACAAAAGTTAATAATATTGTGCTAAATTTGTCTTTCTTCAAGTCACTTAGCTTTTATAGTTTTTTTATACCTCCTGAGTAATTTTTTTTAAAACGTAATGTTGAAGCAGAAATAGTTGGGACTGCTATAACATCCCGCTATAGTTATTTAACTTGTTTTTGTGTCTTTTTTTCTAAACTATTTTTAGTCGACCGAGTCGGCTACTAATTAGTGTTAGTAAAATCTAAACCTATTTACGTAAAATAAGTAAGTTAAAGAGTAATTGTTAGATTGATATTATTGTAGTAAAAGATAGATAATCCAAGAGAAGTATTCCAAAGAGGGAACGCTACGGATAGGAGATTATATTCTTCACATCTGTGTAGTGGCCCTTTTGCCATACTCTCTGGAATATCCATTCAAAACCAGTCCATAAATGATGCACTTTACGTTCTGCAAGAGTGCAGCCTACAGCGTAACATGTTATTGTGCATCCTGCAAGAGTGCACCTTGCAATACGGGGCACTACCACTTGGTCTATGTATACTATCTAGGAGGTTCTATAGTAATATCCACACAAATACCTTTTTCTGGGATTTTAATCCACATTGTATCCTTAAAGAGATTTATCATACGACATTTTTAAAAGGAAGCCGAAGATATTGATTATGTTTTTCCTAACATGATTGGTAAGAGCCTTAAAGTAAAGGCTTGCAATAGCTATTTTGATTACTTGGGTGATGTGTAGCTTGGTGGTTAAGAGACTTGGTCTCTCTAGTGTATAGGGATTTTACGATTCAACGTAAATTGTTGCAACGTAGCTTTCTTGACGTGGCTTGGCGATTTTCGATGTTTTCGCTTGAAACATAGATTCGAACGTTAAAATTGGCGTAGGAAAAGTGAAAAAAAAGAAAAACAGGGGAAAAAACTTGGTATTTAAGGCAAAGATTTGCTATGAAGTGCTGACTCGAAAGTTTTTTATTATAGTTATTTGGCGTGAGACTTAATTAATTTCGCATTAGAAGCTCACGAAGTAGTACTAACTTATCATTTTCCCAACTAATTGATTTAATATTTTTAGGGGTGAATCTCAGGCTTTTCTTTAAAAAGGATCCGTAAATAATTCTTGCTAATTTCAATAAGAATACCGCTGTTACCTCGAAATCATCATCCCAACTTTCCTACCCTAAAAGTATTTTTTCTTATTTCCGTAAATACTATGATAATTGTAAAGTATTTTCGCAAAAATCTTTCCTTTAACTTGCCTAAATCAAACGTCATAACCCGAAAGTAATTTCTTATTATATTTAGTTTATTTGTATTTAATCTAATCAATACTATTTAGTGTTCATATTGTTTTAGATGTTACAACGTAGTCTATTGGATTCGTCGAAGTAACAATAGTATTTCAATGGTAAAATATTGGATGTATTAATCCAGATTTGACAAACCGTAGGACAGTCTGCATATAAATTTATATGACTAATTGCTTGGCTTGTATCCTAGTGGGAAGTGTAACATACTGTACTCAACTTTCAAGTCAATACTATAGAGTCACAAACAATATACTCAACCAGTAGTCAGTGTAATCAAATTTACTGTAAGTAAGATTGACTTACTTCATTTCAATTACTACTATTCTGAAAAGGAGTTATTTTTATTATTTTGGTAATCAGTAGTATCCGTTGTAAAATTTCCTTTTATTTAGTATTGAAACAGGAAAATCGCTTCAAATTATTGTCTAACGTGAATTTTCTTGTGTAACGGATGTTTGTTCAACTAATAGCCGATTTTACCATATATAAGGCATTGTTTTTGGGAAATTGTAGACTTCTGTATGCATTTACATAGGTATAACGGTATACGTGGTAAGCTTTTCACTTGGTTATAGGGGCGCTTAGACTAGTATCCACTTTTTTTACGATTTCCGGAGCTTTCTTCTTAGTATTCATCGCCTTTATATCCGTATCTGGAACTCTCGTAGTCTTTACTCTTTGGATACACATTGAATCGTTGATCCAAGACGTGATGGATTGTCTCGGTAATGTCCGCCTTTATTATTTTCAAGCTTTTGTCCTTAATCTTTGCGATTACGAATATTGATTTTAGGTTTTGTAATAGCTGTCAAGTGCAGTACAGTCAAGTCAACTTTACTTGCAGTAATGTTGATTGTACGCACTGCGAATTGACTGCAGTTTGTGGGATTTGAATATACTGTACTGCAAGTGCAGTGCAGTAGGTGCCCACTTTAAAGTGGGACACAGGACAAAGCGTTTGGCCATACAAATTAGTGTGCAGACAGACTAGCGGTCTGCTAAACCTAGAACTAATACATCAAATAACAATATCAACGCAGTATCTGTTACTTCGACCACAGTGATTCGAATCGACTATGTTGCAACGATAAAGGTCTACCAATATTAGGCTTGTTTATCGTGTAGAAAGTTTCGAAGTTCTTTTTATATTTAAATAACGTAAAATGAAAATTCGTATTTTTATGGTATATTTTTGTAACCGTTTGAATGAATAATTTATAGTGTTTATACTTCTGTCCAAGCGCTGCCTGACAATTTTTATACTTTGTTAATTATGTAATTAGTACTTTTATAACGACTTGTCTTGATTATTACCGTAGTTTTAATGCACTCTTATCAAATACTCTTCCAGCCCCCATCGTATAATAAGGGTTCAATTTTTAATGTAAATGAAATTTCTATACGATTGTAATACTTTGGTATTGTATTCATTGATGTTGAATAATATATGTTCAATTTTTAGCCTGCCTATTGGGTATACCAGAAAGAAATATATTAAATTTGAAGGTTCCAATGCTCATTTTTTTGCAAGTATTGATTATCGTCCGAGTTTTGTGTTTAAGGATATTGTAAGGTTTGTCCTTATAGGTTTCGCTTCTATACTATCGTTTTCTTCAATTTATAAGATTTTTCAGGTATTTAAGCTCGCGGTTATCCGTTGTGGTTAATGGTCGTAGTATAAGTCATAATTTATAAGTATGCGGCCGTAAAACTCGTCTGATAGTTTGTCTCTTTTTATATTTCCTTGAATAATACTGTCTTTTTTTTGTTCAGCTCGCTTTGATTTCGATTGCAAGAGATTTCAAGTGTGTATAGAGAGTGGATTAGCTTATATTACTCTTTCAAAGCGTTTATTGAACAGGATACATATTTAAACTAAGTAAAAATAAGTATTACAGCTTTTTATCCTTTTTCGACGATTTTTCAATCTTCGTTCTTTTTTCGCAAGGCGCGGTTAACCTTTCGAAGAGTTTTACGCTTTATTTACATGAAGTATTTCTACGTTATATTTTCCGTCTTATTTTCCTAATATTCGGTCTTTCGTGCTACACTCACCAATACCCTTTTACAAAGTCTACTTGTAATACGTCTTCATCTTCTCAGTTTAGAATTTCGCTTGGTTAGGACAAAGAAAAAAATTCTTTATAATTCGACCATTTCTATAACTTAAAATGTTAATCATTCCTCTTCGTTACTGAACCCGTAGTACTTCGTGAATCGTGTTAATTATTGTATAATACATTTCAAACAATCAGTTTAAATTTTTTTTCCGAAATTATCGAATATATCAAACCCTTGTATCCCTTTTCAATATTAGCTAAAAATCATATTTGTAACGTATGTTTTTGACGCTTCAAGATTCAATTTTCATCGGCTCTCCAATGGTATTTGTTGGAATAATATTATATGAAATGCAATAGGTCAATTTTATTTACAATAAGGTTTACTGTACTGCAAGTTTATTGCTTTTTGGAGACTTATCGCATTGGGTGTAAGTCGAGTGTAGTACACTACACTTCATTTTAGGGCACGAGACAAGAAATTAGCCATACAAATTACAGTGCAGACTGACTAGCGGTCTGCCAAACCTAGAACAATACATCTACCATCTGACTACTGCAATACACCAGTTACTTCGACCAATCGAATCGATAACATTGCAACGTCTAATGCCTACTAACAATATTGTTTAATATGTTTAAGTTAACATGTCGCAAAACGATTTTCCATAGTATTTTATACTTAAACAAACGGTCCATTCATTCGCTTGATTTAACCAGAAACGTTACAAGGAGTTCTATAAGAGTAAGGTTACCGAATATAAGTGGATAAAATAAATAAATCTCAATAATTGGGTTTTCTATACATTTCAAACAGTATGTTGAAAAGTTCCTAAAAACAAATTAGGAATCCAAGGCAGATGATACGTAAATAAACTATTAATAAAATACGAAATAAATATTCCAAATAACGCGTTCAATTTTTTTCAATGCGAATGATATAAAACAAGTCGAAATTACAAACCAATTGAAAGATTTGAATAATTTATTTAACATGAGCACTACTAAATATAAACGTCATAAGTAATGATTCAAATAAATAGTATATAGCAAAGCGAACTTTAGAGAAGTCAGTTATTTGTAGTGTGAATTAATACGTAAACATTAAGATTATAGAGGAGCATCAGATATTAATTTGTGTGTTTTGAATATTTTTTTAAACGGTTCTTAAGCTTTTCCTTGCGTTTTGCAAATATTATGGAGATTTTTAAAAGGTACTCTAATCTTTTTGTGTATATCGTTTTTGGAGTTTCAGAAATTGATTTAGGTGTTTTCGAAATTTGATAGAATACTTTAAAGGTTATATTAAACTCTCTACGAGATTAACGAAAATCTTCGAATTTTGTTTCAACTTTTTTTTGGAAATATAGACAATCGGTGCAAATGTTACGTTTTAGCCGGATAGATATAAGTGAAGAAGTTTAAAACATAATAGCTTACGTGGATTATATATAATAGGACGCTTTTCATAAGATGTCCAGTTACTTTTAAAATGCTTACCATAATAACGGATAGAGTAATGAAACTTTTAGTGATGAATATACACTGATCAAATTAATAATATCGTATTAAATGTTTAGTTTTAAAATCACTTCAGGTTTTACAATTGTTTTGCACTTCTGTATAGTTTCATAAATCGTAGTATTGGAGCACAAAACATTAAGAACCGTAATAATGTTCCATGAGAGGTATGCAACTCAAATTGATATTTTTTATAATATATTTGAAGTCGACTGAATCGACTGTAAATTAATTTTAGCTAGAGTTTGATACGTTCAAGATAGAAAACACAACATAGTATTTCATGTAATAAGATAAAATAAATTAAATATATAAAGGAGAAAAGACATTCGTTGAGCAACGCGTCGGGTAAAAGTTTATAATCTCTAACTCAGAGCGTGGCATTTTAATATACGCTCTGCAAAAGTCTCACTTAGGGTGTAACAAGCTAACATACACTATGCAAGAGTGAATATGTAATGATCACACTAAATACCCGTGAGTATATAGAAGATGTCAGAGGGTTTATATTATCAAGAAGGTAGCAGAGGTGCTGAGTGAACAATATCGCAACCGTGCAAGTAATGATCAAAAGCCGTGAGTCTATTCAGAATATACTGAGATTGAATACTTAGATTGACAACTGAAGAGTTATGAAGGAAATACTATCTATGTGGTGCTGACCGTGTCCTTATATCCTATGGCCTTCATACCATCTTCAGTACTGAGGCTCACCGGTGCTTACTGAGGCTCACTGATGCTCACTGAGGCTCAGTGATCACTTGTGATCTAGATAACCCTAACCCTGGAGGGTTGCCTAGTCTGGTGCTGACAAAGAGATGTTCCCCGCCTGATGTGTTGGACTTCAGGCTCTCGGTAGTTTAGCTGCATGCTGGCCTGTTTCCTGACCCACCAACGTGCTTGGGTCATAACAGAATACTCCAGCCTAACACACTATCATGTGCTCCGAAAACATGGTCTACTTTTCTTTCTAACTATGTTGATATCTCAGTAATATTTACATAGTAAGTAATTGTTATTACTGCTCAACTCATAAAATCCACAAATAAGAAACTTGATATAAACGTTTGACTAACTGTAACCGATATTAGAAAATATCTTTCTAGGTATTCCGCAAAGTATGAAATCTCCAAAACTGGTTCTAATTATGGAACATACTATTGAATGGAAGAAAATACACTTAAATCCGTTATATCAACTATTAAAATTCCCGAAAAATCAGTAATATTATACAATGATTAACACTTGATCATTCAGAGTATTATTATTCTGAAGTACATAATTGACTTTATAATTGTTTATACAACCGGTTTAGAAATTAGTGCAAAATATTACACTCATTTATATTGAAAATAGAATTATCAATCTTTATTATTATAAAGATATTTTTTATTAGTAGATAGCACTTGATACAAGGTTGACCAATTTGATATAAAATATCATAAGACCATCCGAAGTCAAAGTGTGACATAGAACTACATGATATTCAACCATAATCTTGGTATCATGATTTTCAAAAATAACTTTATTATTGTTATTTATGTTGATGACATTATTTTTATAAATGATAATTATACAATTCGGTATGTGAAAACCAATTTACAAAGAAAACTTAAAGGTAAAGACTTAGATTTATGTCTATAATTTATAGATTTCTAAATTGATAATATTTCAAACAATATCGGTAGAAAACATGATAACCACGTGAAATTCGTTTTATAACGATTAGGAAACAAAAAAAAACCACAGTGCGTATTATCGAAATGAAAATCATGTGCATAACATATAGAAAACGATGGTGAATTGTCGATGTTTAAACATATCAAAATATCAATTATTTGTTTTATTTCGTTATTATCATAACTTGAGTTTTGTGACACCCACCAATTCAAAATTCTACCTGTTAATATTTCATCATTCAAAGGTAGGGGAATGAATTCGAATTATTTATGAAAACAATAATATATATCATTATATGATAAGTGCTATTTATGATAATTATGGGTCTTCCGGCGACATTCCACATTTATATACACACATAAATATAGTAACCTTTAGCTTCATCTATTGTATTACTATATGGTATATACGTACCTTAGTACAAAATATGACATTCAACATTAAATTGTCTAGAATATTTAATAATAAAAGAAATTGTGTTATATGATAATATGAAAACTATACCATTAATACATGACAATTTGTTCATTTAAGGAGACAAAGTGAAAATGTGGACATGCGGTAGATAACATAAAGTTTTTACAGTACTAAACAACTTAGAAGAAGTAAGTTCTGAAATAACACCTCGATACTAAACCCGTTGAATGATAAAATCACGCAAATACAGATCTTGAGCCTCGAAAAGCCTTCAATTTGAATGATTTACGATATAAAAAAACCTCAATTATCTGGCAAAATACGTCAACCGCGCGTTTTATACATAGCCATAAAACCAATACCATTAATTGAAAGAATCTAACATTAAATTTACTATATTATTCTAAATTCGTGGTATATAATATCAATATTCTTCACGTTGAAAACGTAGAAGTTTCAATACATTAATATTATGAAAATACGTATGGATTGAACTCCATCATTCACAAATTTTAAACTGCTATAATTCACTTCATAGTTTTACGTCGAATCTATTTCCTACACAACAGATTTTTCAACTTATAACATCTTAATTTATCATCTATTTAGATTTTAAAAAATAACGTAAAGTAATTCGTATCGAAATCGTATAAAGACAAACTTAGTTAAGATTTCCTAAACAAACGTCGGAGTCAACCAGGTTCCTAATCCTGGCATCGAAATCGTTCGAACGTCCAATGGAAACGTTAGAACCTCTGAAGACATTAGAAGGTATCCTATGGTGCCAAAACATAAACTTAAAAACTAAAACGATTGAAATTAATTATCATAACACGTGAAATTAGAGGAAAATGATTTGAAAAGATCTATTTCAGGCTATTAAACCAAAAAAATCGATTTTTTTTTAGAATATAAGAAATATATCTTTTGATTTCAATTTTTACTTTGAATAAATGTATCTGCGTTATAAAACTCACATCATACCATCAGTATACTGAATGATAACGTCATTAAGAACTAATGAAACATATTTAGTAACGAGTAAATATAATTATTACGATAGAAACTTATTAAACCACGAAAATAAATTATATAATATTCGATAAATAAAGATAGTAGGTCGAACTATGACCTTGATCGTGATTAAAAATTCACATCAATTCATTATCTATTTTAAAAATAGTGTTGCGCATTTTTATATTTCTTCAATGAACATGAACATTTATACTGAAATATTTACAGAATATTGTATTATAGGAAATATTCATGTTAATTATGAAAATTATCATAAACTATTTAATATTAACCCCCTGTTATGAAAAAAAAAATTAAATAGTTTACTGAGGTAATTGAAGCTACAAACTTATATTTCTACTAAGGAATTAGCCCTAGAGTCAATGATCAAGAAGGTATAACATGAAAAATGATGCAAAATTCGTAAATTTTAAAAAGGAGGAAAAGATTGATAGGATTTCAAACAATAGTATTCAATAATGACCTTAACAATAATAATCAATAAATTAAATCAAACCTAGTATCACTATCACGGATATGAAAAACTATTTAACGATAGCATTCGTTTCATGGATTTACTTCACTAATGAATTTCGAAGGTAATAGAATAAAATAAAATGTAATAATATTTTTGAAGACTTCAATAATTATTTGAAATAGTTCAATATAAGTAAAAATATTCGATAAACATTGATAGCGTTCATATATCCGTGGTAACAATGAATTACATCGACAAAATGTGCGGCTAATTACTGAAAAAATTATCCCACTGAGAACGAAGATTGTATTATAACTAAGATAAAATTAAGAATGTAAAAAACCCCGAATATATTTATGTTTCATAGATACGTAATAATTTGATACAATAAAATTTACGGTAATATTTCGTTGTTTCTATTAATGGTTAATGAAACTTCCTAAAAATTGCAATTGATTAACAAGGAGTGTTATCATCCAGTATGAATACTAGGTAGTATGTATTTTATTTAGTAAGTTATTCATAAATTCAAGTCAATGATAACTAAATTGAGTGATCTACATCATCGTTATAATAAATGAGTGATCAATAATCATAGAATAAAGACCAAGATAAAGAACTATAAATAT
The DNA here is from genome assembly GCA_038502455.1 of Anisogramma anomala. NCBI lineage: Eukaryota > Fungi > Ascomycota > Sordariomycetes > Diaporthales > Gnomoniaceae > Anisogramma > Anisogramma anomala. The sequence continues at coordinate 29,775,249 of JASMMZ010000005.1, forward strand.
TACTATATACTCTCATTGATAGTATACATAGGGAAAGTAGCAGTGCACTGTATTGTAGGGTGCACTCCTACAAAGTGCACGATGACGTGTTACGCTGCAGGCTGCACTCTTGCAAGACGCAAAGTGCATTATGCATGAATCGGTTTGGAATGACTATACCAGACCGAACGGCAATGTATGGGTCGGTCTATAATGACTATACCAGACCGAACGGCAATATGTGGAGCTGTTTAAAGTAGTACGATCTGGGTAAGGGCTTATAAACCCTCACCTATAGCGTACACCTTTAGATACTTCTCCGTTACATCCATTATCTTTATTACAATACCAATCTTACTAGTGAATTTTTTTAGATACCTTATTTTACGTAAATAGGTTTTAAACCTTATTCATACTGATTAGTAACCGACTCAGTCACTTATAGATAGCCTAGGAAAGAAGATATAAATATAAGTTAAATACTTATAGTTGGATATTGTAGCAGTCCCAATTATTTGTACTAAAACACCTTGTTTTTATGAAAAAAATACGCCGACGTATATAAAAACTGTAAAAACTGGGTGACTTTAAAAAAGAAAACTTTAATACGATAACATTAATCCTTATTTGGCGTTTTATTTGCTAAAAACCCTGTTACGCTATTGTTAACCTTTGTTTAGCGTTTTGATGTATCCGGGCACTTTGTGGAGAGTGCTCTATTACGCATTAGGCTACGTAAGCCAATAAATTTAGAAACCCTTAGTTGCAACCAGTCGAAAATTGACAATCCACACCGCTTACAAAATACAAAAGCGGTTACAAACAATTTATTTAAATAGATTGTCTTAATAAAAGCGGTTACATATTAAGTAACCAAACCAATAGTTTGAATAAGAGTGGTTACGTATAAAGTAACTAGACCACCTACTATACTACGTTTAGTTACAATAAGCCAATCCAAATTAATAACCGGATATAATTTAAACACTGTATTACATAATTATACCCACTTTACCATATTTACTTTCCCCACATCCGCTCTATATATTTTAAGTTTGCCCAAATTCGTCCTATATATCTTAAATTTAGTATTATTAAAGTTTTTTTCTTTTTACCACTTGGTTAGTAAACTTTACTAAATGTTAACAAAACTAATTTAAAACGTACAACTGGTTTGTAATCACGTTTTATTTATGTTTTGTTTTAAGTTTATTTGTATTAATAAAAGTTAGTAAGCCTTATTTTCATTACTTCAATTATTTTATTTTTTCACGTTTGCTATTTTTGGATATAGAAACCTAATTTCGACCCGACAATACCAATTTAAACCGTTTTAACTTACCAGGAACGGTAATACGGTGTATTAAACCATTTTATGGATCGGCTAAGGCAGGCGTTTACAGGTTTCTAACCTACTAGTCGTATTTCAAGTCTCGGCTGGCGATAAAGTTTTTAATATACGATCCGTAATTATTAGTAACGCAAAAAGAGACTTCGGTATATTAGGTATATAAACTAACGATACCCTTTTCGTTGGAACGGCTGCCTTGATAATATAAAAATAACAGGTAATCGAAAACTTTAAGTTTGAAAATTATAAGCCGATAACATCGTCAAAGAAAAATAACCAACTTGACTTTAATGGATCGTTAATTTATTTATTTAGTATTAATACCGGCCTAGGTTTCCGTCAAAAGGGCTAAAGCGCTATTATTACCATAATCGATAAGATTAATAAGACCAAAGCTTAACTGTATTTGCAATAACATATATAGGGTAGTTATATTACCACTCTTTATTAACCGGAAGCCTTATACGACCCATTCATTGCGGTACAAGCACAAATACCAATGGATAGAAACTTTAATCGACTAAATAAAAGGCTGAAGTAGCAGACGAAAAAATTGGATCGCGTGATTAATATAATGTCAATCGACCTTTTAAACGCTAAGCTAATAATCTTTACAGACATGTCTTTTACAGATAACATCGACTTATTTTTATAAATCGGCTTTCTAATAACTCTTGTCAACGAAAATAGGCAAAAGAATCAGTTTAACATTAATGGTAACCTAATCTACTAAACTTTTGTTAAGTGTAAAAGGATTATACCAAACGTATTATCTTTAAAGGTCTACGGCATAATAGCAGGCTTTAACGTAAATATAACGTTATGGGAAACCCTTAACCTTATTACCAAGCAGCTAAAGATTCTTTTTATCCTGGTGGTAATCTGTACCAACTTAAGGAGTTTTTTCGAGTACTTGTTAAAACTCGGAACTACCAGCGAAAAGCGCCTAATAATTAATGTAATAACACTTCACGAAGCTTACAAAGGGAAAGATATTAAAGAGTTCCATTGGATCGATGGAAAAGATAATCCTACAAATGCTATAACGAAAGCTACGCCAAATAAAGTATTGAAAAGGTTTGTAAATAGTAATAAGCTAACCATACGTATCGAGGGATACATGAATAGGCCGCCCAAATTATGCAATGGCGGACAATAATACACTAGCAACCTAGAAGAATGCCAAAAGATTGATAATAATGGTCATTTATTTGGGTAATATAATTAAAGCTATAAAGAGCTATAGTAGAAGAACTTTTTGTAGGAGTTAATAAACTTGGACTTTGAAACGGTGGAGTAATTAAGGTTAAATGAGGTTAATTTACATGCAATTGGGTGTAATACAGTATAGAAGTCAACTGGAATTAATAGGGGTCTGACCAGTTAACGAGAAAGTAATTCAGTGGTAACCGGAAACAATTAGTTAGCTATACTAGCATACGCGTACAAACTAAAAAGCCGCCAATGTTAAAATAGTATTACATCTAGTGCAGTAAGTTAACTTTACCTATAGTAAAATTAACCGTACTACAAGTATATTACTTTATGCGAACTTACCGTATTAAGTTTAAATGGAGTGTAATACATTATACTTTACTTTAGGATATGAGCCAAGCACTTGGCCATACAAATTACAGTGCAAACCGTCTAGCGGTCTACCAAACCTTAAACAATACATCCATCATCTGACTACTACAATACTACTATTACTTCGATAAATCGAATCGACAACGTTGCAACATCTTAGGTCTACCAATACTATCTGTATTTTAAAGTTTACGATATATGTTATCATAACTTAGGACCTTATATTAACGTAAATAGTAGTTTCATCGCGTAAAAACCACATTTTATACTTTATATGTTGCTGGGTGCACCTACTAGTGTCATAGCGTTATTTAACGACTTTTATACGAGCCTTTCGCACTCTTCTTTAGTTCTTTTTACTGTCATTTTTCTTCATTTACCCTTATCTTCTGGTTACTTTTATCTGCCCTCCGTAACTGTATAGGGTATAACCTTACACAGGTTACGTATAATCGCTCCTAACGGAGGGCTTCAACGGTATTTACGTTAAAAAGAAAAGGTTAGGCGTCGAATACGCTTATAACACCTACAAAAGTTCCTAATGTTAAACAAAAATGTATAATGAAAAGTCGGATATTAATTAATAATTATTAATAGTAATTGAACGTAAGGGTGGGTATATTATCGTCAATTCGGCGCCGCGGAGCCACTAATAACCTACCGCGCTACCGTCGATGTAAAGGCGCCTTCCGAGCGCCTAACCGCCCTACAACGGCTACTTTATGCCATTGTTAAGGCGGCCGAAGGCGGCGTGACGTAGGCGGCGGCTGCGGCGTTAATGGGTCGATGGGTCCCTACCACTGCCCAGGGGGTGGCCAGTAGCGAGGTCGAGGATGACGGCTCCAGCAACGGCGGAGACACGGGCTCCATCGCCAGTGAGCCCGTTTCCGCCACCCCTGTCCCCTCGCCCCCCTCCCTCTCTGCCACTTGGCCTGTCCCCGCCCCCGGCCCGTCCCCAAGCCCTGTCCCTCTCCGCGGACAGGGTCGTAGCCAGCGAGCGGCGGCCGTGAAGACCTTGTTTCACTCGTTGTTTCCTAGTATTTTTCATGGTTAAACGAATGATTGTTACCTTCCTTACCTGACGAATTACCTACAGTTTCACAAAAATCACGATGGTTTTAGAGGCTATTGCGAGCACAATATTAATAATATCTAATACTATATAGACTATATCATTATTAAGTGATCGTAACTATTGTAGAATAAGATAGACTCGGAAATCAAGATGAACTTCCCTAATTGAATGTTTGACAACCCGATATTTTGCCAGCAAGCAATGAGGAATATGTGAGTTCAACAGAATACATTGCGCCAGTAAGTTCGCTAGGTTGTCACGTAAATGAAATATTTTGAATATACATTACAGTGCACTGAAGCCACCAGTGAGGACTTCTTTTGCCAAATGTCATCCTTCCTTGCGACATTGATGATACGGATACTATTCTCGACTAAGACAAAAGATAAGAAAGAAACGCCTAAAGCCATTGTCTGACATGAAGATACTAGCCTAAGACTTGAAATATCGCAGTAACTGGCTGACCACGCCTTCCTTTATCGCCTGATAGGTGAAGACCATTACTATCGTTATGATGATGACGATTTCGGACCTACATATCTGTTTAATAATGGTCATTGCTACGCAAAACATATTTGTAAAGGTATCATTCCGGATGCTAGGGTAGTACTATATTTAACCAACGATTATTCGCCCTATGTTATATTTTGAAGGGATACTAATACTGTTGAAAAACTTGGTAATCCGGATGTCGGTAAGGTTATAGTTGGATTTGGCTTTGATAGGAGACTTTTTTCATCTACGTCGACGATTGTGATTATCATTGTTGTACCTATTGCTGATTATATATTAAAGTCCATTACACCTTTCACTTCTTCAGCTAGAAACTCGTAGAGATTTTGAGCGTTAACTTAGATATTTAAATTACCGAATTTACTGGAATAATGTTCAAATGCAGTGTGGTCTACCTTGACTGCACTCAATGCAAGTCAATTGTAGTAGGGTGCTCAATTCAATATAGGGTATAGACCAAGCAATTACCTATACAAAGTAGTAAACGAATCCGCTACCAGTCTGCAAAACTCTAGAAAATAAATAACAATTCACCACCTAGCCTTTTCAATAATATTATTTAAAGTAATACCGGTAGGAATAGGAGGACATCAAGCAATTACCTTTATTTGGTAATCGGCTACACTGTCGCACACGCCCAAGATAAAAAGTTGTCAATATCGAAACAGCAGTCAATTAAAGTAAAGTCAAGTCACATATACTACCTGTCAATTGATTGTTTGAGCTGCAAGTTGACTATATTAACTACAGGTCAACTGTAGGGGAGTGGCCAGTTCAAAATAGGGTACGGGCCAAGTAGTTGCCCATTCAAATTAGTATGCAAACCGGCTAGCGGTCTGCCAAACGTAGAAGTAAAACATCACCACTTTTAATGCATCACAAGTTACTTTGACTAGTGATTCGAGTTGATTATGTTGCAATAATAAAAGACTACCAATAATGTGAACCTCAGAATTTTTAATACTTTTACCGGTTCTACCTTCATTAATACTATTATATTACCAACGGAATCTTACCGATATTATTATTGTATGGATTTATTTTCAATGACACAAATTTCCAATTGACGATCCTTTCTTAATATTACTGTTTTATCCAACTATTAAAGAAACAGATAATCAATTTGTACAAGGGGTACGTATTAGTTGTGTCTTATAGATAAATAGGTAGGAATTGTTTAATAGTTCCTATGGTTTAGAGAATATAATCTTCCGTTGTTTATGTTATACATTTGTTACTTCAAATACAATTCGAATCGACGATAGTGGCCACTCAATACTTACCAATAGTGACTTTTAAATCGCGTATAAACCACAAAATCAATTTTTCATATTTTTTATATACATATATATACACTGCCAATACAGATAGGGGGTATATTGTGATACATTCTTCAGTACTGGGCCTGATTTGTATTAATGAGAGGCCTGTGGAAGGTCTTCTCTTAGCATCTATTTAGGTGTCCTTTTCTCTCTTTCTCTCTTCTACAACAATCAATGACTGTTGCTACTTTCCAGTCCACAATAGTGACGGGCTCACCGTGACGAGTCAACGCTTGTCACCAGTTACTGGGCCGGTCACCCCGGGGCCGCAGATGATCAACCGGCCCACCAACTCCCGATATACAAATACCAAATGAGATCCCACGGACCCGCAGGAGCGGTTTCCGATTCGCGCTGCACTAGTAGACTTGAGCCTACAGCGCTAACAGCGCCAAACCGATCGAAACCCCCGGCTGCCGAGATATGGACGAGCAATGTGCCAGGGCCCTCCGAGCACTGGACACTTCGAGGAACGCCGGCGTCGTCCTGCTGGCCGCGGCGGGCCATATCGCGGCGCTGTCGGCGGTGGTGGCTTGCGCCGGTGGGGAGGATGGGGGGCTGACGGCGGCACTT